>VZTT01049935.1:5015-17243 GCA_013400855.1 Buphagus erythrorhynchus
CATGGGAACTAAATTATTCTGGTCTTAGAAGCCACAAAATCACAATGCTGATTGGAAGGGACCCTCAATGATCATCGAGTCCAGCTCCTGGCCCTGCTCAGCACCATCATAGTCACACCATGTGCCTGAGAGTATTGTCCAAAACCTCTTGAACTCTGCCAGGCTGGGCTGTGACCACTTCCCTGGGAAGCGTGGTCAGCTTAAGCAGTAGGGATCCGTGCTAAATGGCACAGAGCTGAACCTGTACTCCAAGGAGAAAGGAAATTATTCATCTCTCAACTGCTGCCATGACTTTACAATCCAGAACTACAGTGGGCATCTCTAAAATAATTTAGTGTGTTACATAATTTACAGTAAGTAGATTCTCTGGAGGTGAGTAATTTTGCACAGAGCTTCTGCAGAAGAGCACTGCCACTAGAGTTCTAGGGGAGCAGGCAGCTGACAGCACACAACCCTCTTTGGCTGCAGCAAGGGACCAAGAGGTGAGGAACAAGCAGCTGGAGGGGAAGAGACTGTGAAGCAGGAGAGCAAACAGAATAGAAATTCTCTCAGTTGTGACAGATCTGCTCTCAGACATTTCTAATTTTTGTCCCAAGCTAAGCTTTGTTGCCCCATCACCTCTAGAGGTTTCCAGGTCTTTGCTGTGCTGGTGCAGGACTAAGCACAACTACAGCCTAACCTACCACCATGGCAGGTTTGGGTGGAGGAGAGACACTCGTTTTTAACAATCATGCTTGCTTTAACATCAGCTGTACCTAAGGGGCAAGATGACAAGCCCCAGTACTGAGGAGCACACGGGCAGATTCAGGCCCCAGGGTATCATGCATGCTCTATGACCCAAGCCTGAAACACATCCATAACACAGTAGCTGTAAGGGTTATTTCAGTCTATAACCAGCAAGGGAGGCAGCTTTTATGGAAACACTCTGGGCAGACAACAGCCCTCCCCCATTCTTAGCTTTTTTGTATTGTTCTTTACTTTGCCTTGCATGTAAATATAATAAATAACAATCTAAGGCTCTGAAAATGTAAATGCCTAAAGGCATTTAAAGTGTACAGTGATTGCTTGTGCCATGGGGGCAGTGTAAGAGGGCTGTGCTCCCCATGGAGCCCTCCAGCACCTGTGCTGATTGCCATGGACACTTTGGGGGAGTTTCAGGGCTTCATTCCCCAAGACCAGACAGGCACAAACAGTAAGCTTGTGTTCACAGAATACCTGCTCCACTCTGCTCTCTGACAGAGGAGCACAGAGTCTTCCAAGAGAAATTGTTCCCTCTGCAATGGAAAGTCCTTGGGCAGGAAGGCTGTCTCAGGCTCTTTGTTATAGCACATTTCAGCTTGGGTTGTTGTTGGATGAGAATGAGCATGTCATTCTGTCTCCATTGCCCTGTGAAAATCAGCTTCTCAGCTGACTGTACTTGATGTGTTTAACCACAACAAAGCATTATGTTCCAGAGACAGTGGGGTCTCCACATTGATTCAGGGCTTTTTTATTATTTAACTGAATTTTCAGAGAACATAGTATCTCTCTGCAAAGGTGTGTATGCATGAGGGTTCCTCCTAGACCTTGAGGTACTATTCTTGAGGCATTCTTCTTTACCTGTGCAGCAGAACTCTAAAAGGACATAGGAGGGCCAAGCTGGCAGCTGCAAGTACTGAAGGGAAAGATTTTGCAGTAACTGCCATGTAAAGGTCTGGAGAAGAGTACAGTTTGTGCCCGTTTGTGATGGACAAGAAAGATGTAGCTTGAAGAGGTTCTGCAGAAGAGACCTTTCCCACATGGCTGTAAGATTGGACTAGAGGAGTCTGTAGGCAGGCCCAGCCCAAACCCAAATGTACAAAATGGAAAGCACCTCGATATTTTCCACAGCGACAGGACTAGGAAGGGATGTACCTGTGTGAGTGTGAGCAGGAGCAATAACTTTGGGAAGACACACACAAAACAGGGATGACTGAGGCATGGAGAACAGACATAGATCTGTGATTCACTGACACAGACGGTGTCATAATGCTTTAAGAGGTAGATACAGAGTGAAATAAAGGCAATCTGAAACACAAAATTAGGGAATTCTTATTAAAAGAATTAAAGAGAACCGAGAGAGAAGAGGAGAAAAAAAACCATGAAAAGACACGTACTATTTTGTAGAGTGATCACAGTTTGTAAAGAGAATTCACAAACCTGAGAACCACTGAACAAACATTTTCTGGGATCAGTCAAACTGTTAAGTTTTGATTATTTTTGTGAGGGAAAATATCTTATTTTCTCCATGAGATGTTAGCTCACATTACACAAATATAAGCTTGCTGACCGAGGTCTTTTTTTTTCCTGATGAAACAGAATTTCCCAGAGAACAAAACACCATTTTCTGGCTAGATTATAATAATGCCTTCAGGATATTTCCTATGATTATGTAAATTTTTCTACAGCAGCAACAACAAAATGCAACATATAACTTCTGGTCTTGCTATGTTATAAATAATAAGTGCAAATTATATACATATAATTCCATACTACAGCAATTGTTTAGGGCTTTTGGGAAAGGAAAAAAACCACAAATCCAAAACCAAAAAGCTAAACAAGGAAACCCTAGTATCAAAGGTCAATAACTATCACTTCAGATATAAGCCATCTAGGTTTAAAAATTTCTTTACCACTCTGTGAAAATGCCACAAGCTCCAGGTGAAACCAGGAGCTCCTGTTATGGGTAATAGATTGTGCTGCAGCCCAAGTTTGGGCAGAGAAGTAATGACCAGCATTAAATAGCAAATTATAATGAAAAGTGTATTACTTTCACAGAGGAAAATATCCCAGTGTATGAAGATAAAAATTGTTTAAATATAGGCAATAAATAAACCAACTTTATCCAGTGTTCAAAGTGCCAGGATAATGAAATTAAAGGATCATTTACTAACCTCTTGGAGTCCATTCAAAAATCAAGAGTTTGGCAGAATTAAATCCCTCAATGACATATACACTTCAACATACTTCCTCAGCCCCGTTTCATTTAGTTCCTTATGACAAGGTCATATGTAAGATGTCTCGATTGCTTGGAGTCATTCAAAAATAATTACTTTATTCTTGGCTATAATTCTTTAAAACTTATTCCTAACCTGGCATGTTCTCTTCATGAAATCCCTTATGGCCATCTGTTGAAACAAACTGAAGTATTTTCCGAGGATGTATATAATGCAGAAAAAACAGTCACAGTGTTAACATCATAAAAATCTGTAAAAAAGAAATGCACAAACGTGTGCATTAACTGGTGTGACATTGGGTCCAATTCAGCCTGGAAAAGGACATTCAGAGGTGACAGCAGAGAATGGTAGCAGGAAATCAGTAAGGTACACAGCCAGGGCTACAGCTCTTTCATGGCAGAGTTCATGGATTACAAGGAGTGGAAATCAAAGTGCTGCTGCTTTTTCTTCTGATGCCCACTTTATACCAAGGAGAAGCCTCCTTCAAAGCAGTCTGTAAATTATTCTTTACTTGTTCTGTAGCTCATTGCTCATTCTTCTCTATGGAAAAGGAAACAACTCTGGGTTCACATGCTGTATGCTTTTTTTGAAAATATTTTGTGTTTCAAATTTAAAGGTGTTTTATGGTATTTAAAGTTATTTTATGACTCATCCTGTTGAATGCACAAAACAATTTTTCAGCTACAAGTCTCCTTCCTACGTTTTTTTGAACAAGCTGACTTACCTTTTAGATGCACTTAGCAAAAACATTGTGCTTTTCTGACAGATCCTTCTCAAGACAGCAAATTCAGAATGAAACCAGTGTAAGGCTGTCACACATTCTCATATTTGAAATTTATGCTCCACTAAGCAGCTAACAGTGTTAAATTTCTTCCAAATAGTTGGACATATTTAGCTGCTTCTTTTGTTTGAAAATAATTCACTGAAAGATCCAAAGCTTTGCAGATTTACTTGTCAATAAACATTAATCTGCAAATGGTTCATGGAAGCATCGTGCAGCCAATGGGCGGCTCACAATCTGTTTATTGCTCCTATTGCCTGGTAGCTGTTATCACTGCAACTGCTTTCTCATACAATGACTCCTAAAGAGCTTCAAAAGGCCACCAAACAGTTTAATTCAAATATCCATGCAAAGCCACATACCATATTTGCTTCCTGCTAACACCCTTCTGAACACAGATCCACTCAGCAAATATTGATGGAGACAGGAGAGTTGTTTTTGAAGCATTTGCCTAAGGCCAAAAATTTCAGAAGTGACTAATTATTTTGGGTACTACATCTTCAGTGTTTCCCAGACAGGCACCTGCAAGAGATCTGTGGATAGAGTGGTGGAAATCCACAATAATTCTGGGTCAGACCCAGGTAGACAGCCAAGAATTCAGTGTTCGACAACATTAGGCATTTTTGAAAATTCTAGTTTACTGTAGGGTTTTCTGTGTTGTATGGTTTGTTTGTTTTTTCCCCCTAACAGAACTTGAGTGCTTTTTTCACAGACATCTTCTCTTGGTTTATAAGATTTCCATAACATAAGATTTTGGGGTATCACCTTTCAGTTGTAATTAAATTCAGATAACAGATATCTGATTTTTTTTTCCTTGGGGACAGAAAATTTATGGTAAAAAGAAAAAGGATAAGAGAAGAAAGGGGACTGTGCATATTAAATGACAGGGTAAACTCCCAAATTGCCATAGTTATAACATTTACATTTTTCAAGGTCATGTGTCAAATACAAATGAAATAATGAACCTTTGCTAGTCTGTGGTATACCATATCAGGCAACTTAGGCATCAACATCAATACAACATCTTTGATGAACTGCACTCCTGTGCCCTGCTGCTCTAACCTGGAAGTTAAAAAGGCAACAATTAACTTTTCTAAAAAGGAGCAGGAAAAACAGGGAAAAATGAGGCTAAGAGCTAGCAGTATTCTTAATTGTGGAATAGTTATTTAATACCAAAGCAAAAGAACTAAAAATGTGCAAACTGGAGGTAAATGGCAAGGAATAGGGATGTTAATGAAAAGGTTGGATAGGCTGCAGCTGTGAGACTCACATCTGACCCATGAGACATTTCAAGAAAACAGCAAGGTGGGAGTGTGAGGCGAAACATTAGAGGTGAAGCAGCTGTGTTATTTACAATCAATCCTATGATAGAGTGCACTAAAAAAAAAAAAAAAAAAAAAAAAAAGAGAAAAAGAGGATCAAAGTTATTTTTATTTTTTTAAAAGACACAGGACTGCATTAAAAAAATCCCCAACTTGGATGATTTATTTTATTCTAAACTATATCACTGCAGTGAAATCATGGAGTTCCTTCCAGAAAGGCAACTTACAGTTAACTATATACTGCAAAGGAGGGTGTATATTATAATCCAATTTAGGATATGCTATATTGTATCATTAGAGAACAATTTTCACTTCATACAGCCCAAAATGTCTTAATGGGTTTAAAACACATGCCTCTTTTCCTTTTCTCCCCTCTCAGCACAGCATAAAATGGAGCTATGGGTAATATTTCTGTTCCATGTGCCTTCCTGGGAAGTATGTATTACTGAAAATGAAATGGGTGACTCCAGAGTTGGATATGTTATAGTCATATTTTGAAACCAGTCATTCCAGGAAATGATTAAAATTTTCAACCATTTCACAAAAGGGCTGCTTCATTCAGTTATTCTGTGAAATAAGAGAGAGTTTCACACCTTTAATGAAGTTTGGGAAACAAGTAGGGAGGCACCATGTGAAATGCCTGATACTTTATGACATGAATTGACTTAAAAAGACAACACATGAGGTTTTTATAATTTATTTACTTCTAAAGCCATATGGACATCTACATTTATTTCTGAAATATTCCAATCTCACGTGCCAGAACTGAACTTGTCTTCATAACTAAGGTACTTGTAATATCAGTATTTTCTCCATTTTGCTTTTCAGTGTTTTCCTCCCTCTGAAGACTGTGCTTTACTGAGAGCCCTGCCTGCAAAGCCAGCACTTGCCAGGCTCCTTCCTGCTGCCCAGAGCAGCTGGCACGGGCAGAGGGCAGCACATGGAGCAGGATTGTGCAGCAAGTGGTTGGCAAGGTGCCCTAAAAGTGAAGGACCAGTTAGCTCATGAGTATGGGTGGGTGGAGAATTTGGTGGATCTGGATGAATCCTTTCTGAGAGAGCTTGAGCTACAGGAATTGGTCTAACCTTTAGTTTAGTTTAGTAGTGATTTAGTGATTCCCATCTGATTGCCTAGCACTGTGTCAGGCGTGGGGAGCAGTGTGTCTGCTGGGGATGTGGGTGCACCAGAGTCATCAAAAAGAGCACTGAACACTGATTGCAGATTCTGCTGACTGTGGAGGTAGCTGATGACCCCTTATAATAGAAAGGCAGAGTTATGCCCACATCAGGGATTGGTACCAAACCAAGCTGCATAGTGTGAATTTTATTCCAGATTGATGGGTGGTGCTTTTGAGAACTGAGCAAAGTGAGTCCCCACAGTTCAGTCCATGAATTATTGTTTGACATCCATGCTAAGAGCATTTGCTTATCATCCCCTTTGAGAAACCCCTGGATTTGTTAATATCTTGCTTTTCCATAGACAAGCCAAGTGGAGGCCACAGAAGCTTCATTTCTTGGATGCCTTCAGCAGAAATTTCAGCTCTTTTATCACTCTGCAACCCAACCAAGTAGGGTTACCAAGACCCAACCAAGAGTTGCCAAGTAGGAGAAAAATACTGAAAAACTGAAAGGCTGTTTCTGGTTCCCTCTGAGGTAAGGGTTCAGAGAACACAAAATCTAAGCAGGTGGTCTTGGTACAACATTCCTTCCTTAAAATTGCCTTAAGATGAAGCTTGCAGACCAATAAAGTCAGCCTGGCCTCTGATGAGTATTCATTACTCTAATGGTCGGTTTTATAGCAAGGCCATTAGTCATTGATTTTAGCATCCAAAACAGAAAAATCCCAAGAGCAGTCTGTCTTTTGACATTTGCATATTCAGATGATAAATGCTTTATAACAAGAAAAGGCAACAATTCTTGCTTTTCTGGCAATATCATGCCTCTCTTCAACTTTCACATAATATGTGAGAAATGCTTCTTTAGTCCAGAGTTTTTTGATTAACTGCTTCTTGTCTCCAGCCATAGAATTTCACACCTATGAACAGTGGAAGAAATATAAAAGAACTAACCAGCAAGTCGATAACCAAAGAAGAGACAAATTATGATGCGAGCAGAAAGAAAAAGTAATAAAGAAAATAAAAGGGGGGGGGGGAACCAAAAAAAAACCGAAAAAAACCAAAAATATTTTTTCAAACTTACTTTACANAAAAATAAGAGAAAAAACAACAAAAAAAAGAAAAGTGAGATAAAAAAACCGAAAAAAACCAAAACTATTTTTTCAAACTTACTTTACAAGCAGGTAGTGTTCAAGTTTTGAATTGAGTTTGAGATCTTGGCTTGCCTTTTTGATCTCAGCAATAGCTGTACTATATTTTTCCTTTAGTATCAAGCACTTTGGACACTTCTCGTACTTTTTGTGAAGTTCTTTTCTCAAGCTACTTTCGAAATCCAGAGTCATCTCCAGCAGTCAGTGCAGAAAAAAGCAAAGGATCCTTTTCCAATAACACCCTTTTCACAATATGCCTGTTACTGGGTGAAAGAAGCAGTCAAACAGTCTGGCGGAGCATGCAGCACGTCAGTCGCTCAGTGGAAAGCATGAATGAAGGAGTCTCATCTGGTTTACCAAATGAGTGACTGAAGGAGTCATTTGCAAAATGACTGCAAATTTCAGTCATTTCAGGAAATCACTGGTTTCATGATCCTTCTGACATAGCCTGTGCAGAAGGGAAGGCTGAGGCTGGAAGCGGGGAGCAGATCGTGTTCTTCAAACCCCCTCTTGTGGCTGCGGGGAACAGCGCCATAAAACACCGCATTTCACCGTGATCTTTTGTTTAAAGACTGCAGTGATTGTTGAGGAAGGAAGGAGATGTGAGAGAGCTTCTTTTATACCCATGCTAATACTCTTCCTTGAAAATCTCTGTTCAGGGTTTTTTCCTCAATTCTTAAGCAATAGTACATGCCGTTTGAGCTGCTGATACCTTTGCAGAGATCCAGGACAAAGCAGTTGCCAAAAAGGTTCCATATGGATGAATCCACTGGCTATTTTATGTGACTATTTAGTTTTAGTATACCTGTAGCTATCTTATATGAAATTAAAACCTTCATTTTGTTTTCTGCAAAGTATTTTAAAGGCGCATAGGCTTCATGTAGAGCTGAAACAAAATGAATGTGTCCAGAGAATAATTTCTTAGCAGATAGTTAGTAGTGAAAAAGCTTTCACATTTGCAGGTGAGCAGCTATTCAAATCCAAGCAACTTTGAACAAAAGCTGTCCCTAAGGCCAAACTCCTTGCTTTCCCAGGTAGAAACCAAATAATTGATCTTCTGGGTGGTGGGACTGAAACAAAGATCTGAGTTGTACATCTCATTGTGAAGGGAGGGCAGGGTGAGGAAAATGTTGATTGTGGTTTACTCTAAAATTCTTGCTTAATTCCAAAGTGCTTTAAAAAGAGTGATGCAAGTAATGGCAGAAACTTTTGGTCAATACCATATATCTGCAGTGCTGCCTTCACATTGGCTTTGGGATGCTGCATGTTGAGGATGTGTTTGCAGAAATAGTAACTTACCTCGAGTTCTTTTCAAAAGGATAATGCCAGACAGAGAGTTAAAGCCATCAAATCAGATCCTTACTTGCTTTGGAGCCACTCAGAAAATATCAGCACAGGAAACCCTCTGTAGGACTTCATCACACAAGCCTTTGGACACCATCAAGGTCTGTGATGCCTTTTTGATTTTGCCAGCATTCCCTTCTTCCCAAATACCACATACTTCCCCTTTCTTCCACTATTCTTTCAGAAAATTCTTTTAAATACATTTTTTATCTAATTTAAGTAAACATTATATTTCAGCACAACTACAGCTATTCATTTCTGGTTTCTCTTTTTTCATTTATTTTAATTTTGTATTTACAGTGATATTGAGAGTCAGTGGATTCATAACTTCTAAAAACATAGCCTGAGAGAATCTGGTAGAAGTCCATTTTTTTGTACATTATAATGTAGCAGAATTAAAGACTACACAGATCAACTACAAAAATACTTCATACCAAAACTTAGAGGAAACGTGTCTGATCTAATGCAAAAGAAAGTTATTGAACTGTGTAATTTAATAAAGGCTTACATTAGTATGAAACACCCAGAGCAAATAATAGTTTAAAAATATAACATGGAAAAATATTACTTAATAAACAGAAAGGAAGCAGTAGGTTGCGTTCTCCTTGGGTTTTTTCCCCATTATGTAGGGTGCCCAAAATAATGACCATTATTAAGTTCAATATACTTCATTTAATGCATTAGGGAAATGGCTCAGAGAGTTTCTGCTACACAGATCAGTAAAAACTAAACTGAAATTCCTTTTCACATGAAAAATAAGAGAGACTTTTAGGGAAACATTTTAATATTTCATTTTGAAAATGCAACTATAAAGTCAGCTAGAAATCATTATTTTTCTGTAGCTAAAACTGTCATGCTTGACAAATACCACAGTATGAATACTAGCTACACATTCTTTTGACAACAGATACTTCAACAGTGTAGTTTTGTCCATATCTTTATATATTTAAAGAGCTCAAGGTTTGGTTCCTGACTCTGGCAGTGTTTTTGCAAGGGCATTAGGCCAACAGGAGGACTTGTAACATTGACTCTGAATCTGCTTGAATGTGTCTGAGTTTGAAACCAGTGAAATTCCACTGTGCTTCATTTCAGAATGTCCTGATGTGCCTCAGCTCCCTAAAAATATCTTTCTGGAAGGGAAAATTTATTAGCTCTTGTGAAGCACCCTTATGCTGTGACAACAGGGAACAGGCAGGAGGACAAGGGCAAATCAGGACTGGCCCAAAGCTCCTCAGCAGGGCAGGACAAAATTAATTTTTTCCATTCTTCAACTTATGTCATACTCACAACCTCTCCACGTAGCACCCTTCCCGAATTACCTAGGGCATATGCTGTCCTAGGGAAAGATCAGCCTTCCTGGGAGGCAGCAGCCAGAGTGAGAGTTTGCCACCTCCCCAGGTACTTGGGGCTCAGCAGCTGCTGTCCTGGTCTGCTCTCAGCCCCCTGCAGTCCCTGCTTTTCTCTATAGCTGGAGGAGGTTTTGTCCTCACAGATGGTTGTGTGGGACCTTGAAAGGTTGGCTTACACCTTGCCTTGCTTTGAGTGGTGGCATAAGTTTTGGAGCTTTATTGTGACCAGCCACAAACTTTCATGGAACCTGGTATAAGCCTGGCTAAAACCTCACACAGCATTAAGCTTTTCCATCCCAACAGTTTTAATTAGGCCAGCAAGTTCATACCATGTGTTTATCACCACTAAACCCAGTATTGTTTGCTGAAGTGAATGTAGGCATGCAGAGAAGACAGGTATTAGTAACACTGTTAAAGCATATTATATATACAGCTACGTTATTGATTTCCAATATTTAATATTCCACAGTGACCAGCACAGATCTAGCTACACTAATGAAAATACTAGTATATTATTCTCAGTTCCTTAGTCAATATTTAGGACTTTTTTAAAATTTGCCTAATACTGAAGAAAAGCACTAAATTAATCCGAGTGACAAGCTACTTTCAAAGACCACAGTATGTTGCTGATGTATGATGCAAAAAGCAGTTTGTTTTCAAATGTGACTTGTGTACTTTATTCACGTGCTACTTTTAAAATATATTTTAAGTATTTTGGACCTGCGCTATATATTTGGTTATTTTGCATTATCAGTTGCAGAGTGGACAGTTTCATTGTCAGGCTGAGGAGTAGGGGCTGTTCCACCTGGAGAAGAGAGGGTTGTTTGGAGTCCTCATAGCAACCTTCCAGTATCTGAAGGGGGCCTACAGGGAAACCTGAGAGGCAATCAGGAACTGTAGTGACAAGACCAGGGGGAATGGCTTCAAATTGAAAGAGAGTAAGTTTAGAATAGATGTTAGGAACAAATTATTTACTGTGGGGGCAGTGAGGCACAGGAACAGGCTGTCTGGACAAACAGTGGATGCCCCAAACATGGCAGTGTTCAGTGCCAGGTTGGAGGGGACTTTGAGCAACTTGGGCTAATGGGAGGTGTCCCTGCCCATGGCAGAGGGGTTGGAATGGGATGAACTCTAAGGTCCCTTCCAACCCAAAGCATTTTGCTCTTCTGTTGTGTGGTTCAGTTGTGCTGAGCCATACCATTGTGATTCACATTTCTGCAACAGAACTTGACAGGTTGGCAATACTTTCCTCTTGCTCACTCCATGAATCAGTTCCTACTAAGTTAAATTAATTTCATTTCTCAAAGATGGATAAGTGGTAGACTTCTAAACCTCCTGACTTTTCAGCTCTGTGTTTCTGTGACATTAGTTTGCTAGGGAAGGGATCAGATCTCCCCCATGCTCATTTTCAAGCATTATTATCATGGGATTGGATTTCAGGAAGGCAGGTTTTTAGAGAGCACTTCATTTGGGTTGGTCTCACAGATAATGACTTTTCCTGTGAATTCTACCATTGACTTCCACACGAGAAGCTTCTGGTGAAGATTGAGTACATTTGAAACTCCTCCTTCAATTCAGTGTTTTTCAAATGGTATCTGTGACTAGAAGAAGCCAAGCTGTGGGTTCAGGACCTGTAACAACTGTTCACTTGATCCAAGACTCTAGCATTGGTAGTTACTAGATAATAGATAAGAAAAACTGCACTGTGGAACAGACTACAGGAAGTAAGAAAATGCAGTTTTGGTGTGTTTAAGTACAAATGTGAAGGTGAAAAAAGATTTTAAGTTAAGTTGTCAATTCACTAGAAGATACAATACTTGGTTTTCTTAGCCTTTCCCTAGCAAGTGAGGATAGCTGGCTGAGAGTTTTTTATCAGAATAGAATTTTGTGAATTGAGATTTCCCAATTCTAGGTCTTCTGAAAAGCACATCAAACTGACATTATTTGTCTATCATATCTATTCACCAAGTGAGATGATCCTGACATTTTTTTTCTATAGCAGCTTACAAAAACATTCAGTCCAGTCATCATATCTATTTCTTCTCTTTTAATTTTTGCTTCTGTCATTTCCACAGCTTTATGTTGTGACACTTAAAGACCCACACTTCCTCAGAAAATAACGCTTCAAGGTACAAAATGCTTCTTGAAGATCAGTTTTCTTTCAAGCTCTGATGTTAGTCCCAGTTGTACCA
>VZTT01049935.1:50301-66102 GCA_013400855.1 Buphagus erythrorhynchus
CGCCTCGTGATGGGGGTAGGACAAGGACTTGAGCTGCCCACCTCTGGCCAACACCAGCCTTTCTGCTCACATCACCTAACAACGCTGTAAAAAGGCAGAGAGAAGATACAGATTTTGAAGGAGGGTACGAAGATAAGATGGCACTATGAAAAGAGAGTGTTGGCACTTTTAAGAAAATTAAATTAAAAGATAGAAAGAAACTGGCACCTTAGGTTATTTCAGAGGAAGAAGTTGGTACAGTCACAGTGGAAGAAGTGGTGGGTAGGCTGGGAAGGAGCTGTGAAATGGAGTTTGTGTGCAATGTGCTAAAGAAGTGATAAAGTCTTAGCAATGGCCTGGGGGAAGAAAAAAAAATCTTGACAAAGTTGGAAACTCTGTCCTGCACATTTGAATAAAGTAAGGCAGCAAGTCCCATGCCAGAATAGATGTAACAATACACAATAGAAAACATTAGAAAAAAGTTACCTGTGCAACTGGATGAGAAATATCAGAAAAAATCTGTAACAACTGGCTGTAGCATGCAGGAGAGGCAAAGAAAATACCCAAAAATATAGTGCCCTTTATAGGTCTGAAGGAAGTTAGAAAGCAGAATTGCCTTGAAGATAAAAATGGGTTGTGGATCTGTGGATATAGAACAGAAAGGATGGTTTGTCTTCTTTTAATATATTATCCATATCCTTTTATATATATATATGTGTATGTGTGTGTGTGAATGCATAAAATAAATTTTGTATTTATAAAAATGCAAAGATTAAAAATATAAGTCCTTTGGGGACTTCAATTAATGATTAGCCATTCTTGAAGAGATATCACAGAGGTGAGATGGGGGTGGAGAAAGTAGTTTGACAACACAGAGTAAGTTTACAAGCGTAGAAATAACACCAGTCTCTGAAAATATGCCAAAAAAAAATGACAGAGTAATAAAAGCTGAAAGTAGTGTGGATTTCCAAAGGACGTGTAGTCAAAGTCAGTATTACCAATGCTAGGAGCTAGAAAGAATTCAGGAGATCATGGGAGTTGCTTGAAGAGAGTACAAGGGAAAGAAGCAGGGAATGGCCAAGCACAGAACAGGAAAACAAAATGACAGCAGGCAGGATTTCCGGTGATTTTGGAGAAGTGAAAGTAAAGAGGGAAGGACAAAATCCAAGAGTTGAAATCAACACTGATAGATCTACAGTCAGAGAGTGAGCAAGGGATACAGAGCATGCAGCATGCAGAGTGGGTAGTTGATGCCAAAATGAAATCTGAAGTATTAATTCATATTCAAGTCAGAGGAAAGCATGGCTTTAGTTGCTTGGCCTATGATCTAGACAATCTCAAGAGATAAAGCCTTCTCTTTGCCTAGAAGCCCAGTTTCCATGATAAAATATTAAAGCCTGTGTGTTATAGAACATAACTAGATAAATGGAGCATCACAGAGAAGTAAACAAGCAATATGGCATTGAGCAGAGGTCTTGTAAATGAGGGGGGAAAAATATCAGCATTTTCTTTCAGTTTGGGTCTGGAATCCATCCTGAATTTGAATTAAGTGTGAAGATCAAAAGTGAGTGTAGTTAATATTTAAAGATATGCTTTGGGGGAAAGCCTTGTTTTTCTGATTATTTGTGACTAACTTTTAATCTTTAATTTTTTTATTACACTTTCTGTTGAATAATATTTTAAGCAGTGTATCTTCTGAAGTTCCTCTGAGCTCCAATTTGAGTATGATAAATAACATGCTTTGGAACTCAGAAATTATCATCCATATTAAAAATATTGTAAACTTGAAAATGTTAGAATTTTTTTTTCCTCCTCTTTTGTGCAGTTTCTTTTTCTTCTTATAACTTTGGGGAACTTTTTCGGGTGTAATGTAGAGTATCATCTCACTTGCTGCCCACGCAGGCTCCTAAGCTGTATACCTAACAGAAAAACAAGATTCAAAAGTGTAATAAACAGTAAAAAGGCTTATCTAGGTTAAGTATATTATTCTTTCACCCCCTTGTCAACATCAGAACAAGTGTGGATTACTGGCTGATTACTTATTTCTAACATCTTTCATTCAGAAGGATCAGCTTGCTCCCCAAACTGTGAGGTGTTGCCATTCCCATTGAGAAAGGAGCTAATCTAAGGCCTAAAACAGTGAAGTAATAATGTCATGTCAAATATAATGTGAAAACAACAACTCATGACACTGCAACTCCTACTCTGTCCATTGGACCACATAACCTGATATTTAATGGGATACAATTTACTAGAGGTCTTCCATCCCACTTTTTGGAAAGTATTGTTTTACTGTTCTGGTAAAAGGTCCCTTCATTAAGTATTCAGGAAGCAGCCATCTTAATTGCATATTAATCATATCCTTTTTCAAGTAAATAATATGGGCTATCTCTCACAACAAGTATAAGAGCAATAATTAACATGAAATGTATGATAAACTCCTCCATAGTTACTGGTTTAGATCTATTGTTTGTCATTAGTCAGAGAAAGAAAACAAATTTCTGAAGGTAGATAGTATCATATTGTGCTTGGCCAATGGAAAGCCATTTAACTGAGAATTTCATTCCCACACTTGTTTTATATCTACAAATGGTCATAAAATTATGCAACTAAAAAAAAATCATAATTTTTTGTAGCCAGAATGAATCACATTAATACAAACTTGGTTACTAGCAAATATTTCAGTAATGAACTAATAGCAGACTTCAGAAGAGTAAATAGATCCAAACTTCATTCAACTGCCCCTGAAGTAACAACCAGCCTCTTTTAATAGCATTAAGGTTGCAAGATATGAAAAAAATTACATAGCTGAGTAATAACCTCTGATAAATTTAGTTGCAGGCTTCAGTAACCTTTGATATCACTGGCACAGGGGAGCTCTCAGCCTTCCTGAGGAGCAACACAGGTCTCCAGCCATCAGAGGAACATTCTATTTCAGGCTTGAAGATCTATCTCAAACACTTAACAGCCAGCCACAGCTCAATATCCACAACGAGTGACCATGGTTTACAGAGCAGAGACTACTTCCATGAAGGAAGGATTCCATATTGTGGAGTGGACTGCTACTTCTGTGCATGACACCAGAAAATACTATCCCAAACACAGCCACGAGCTGGTTTGCTCAGTTGTTTGTTTGGTTTTTCGTTTCTTTTTAATGCTTTCCTAATAAGCAGTTAAGTTGTCAGAGTTCATAGAGTGACTTTGGCCTGATGATCTCATCAGTGTACATCTGCCCACAGGAATAAAAGTGCCAACAAGAGGAGTTGTTTTTCTCTGGTCCCCAGTGGCAGAGTACAGCTATGAAGGTCAGACATCACATTTGCAAGAAGTGACAGAGTTTCTGCATCTACTTCATCATTTCAGCACCCATAACTGAGAACTCTCCAGACACGTGAATGGCAATCAGGAAGGACAAGTACATATGGGAATCTGAAGATTGCTATAGCATATAATACCATGTTGTCATGTATATTAATGCATGTCAGCTGGAACTTCAGAAGGTCAACCCATCACTAAAACAAAAAATCTTAAGAAAGTAATTACAATGGATAGACATGCCAGGCTGCCCCTGCATTCATTTGATGCTGTGTCTAGGAATTAAGAATGTCATTATTAGATTGCAGAAAAGAAAGAATGATAGAAACAAAGCTGAAGTGAAAGAGAGGTTAATATACTGCATACTGGAAGTGTGTATCTTAACCCAAGTGTTTTTAAAAACAGTAATCCAAAGTCCTCAGCCTTCTTTTCTCCTCATTTTTCTTAATTTCTTTTTTAACTTACATGTTGAATTAATTGTAAGTTCCTATAACACCAGATTAATACATATCTGCATTTTTTACTCAGGAGCTGTTTCAAATCAACTGTAAAGATCCATGTAAAGAATGATGGCCATAATTTTTCTAGGAAGACACTAACATGGCCAACCTTCCAGAAACAAATGGATAATTTGAATGAATGAGTGGGAACAAGAGTGAAAAACAAACCATAAGAATTGCATGAAGGTTGTTTTAGTTTAAAACATTCTCTCATGCTATAAACATACAATATAAGATTGAAGTAAAAAACCAAAAAAGTTTACTTTTGCATTTTATTAACATTAGAAAAATTTTAAAATAAAAACATTAAGGAGATTAGGAATATCTGTAATGACTCATAAAATGTCTCAGTGACTTTCTGAAATTATAAAATACACTTCTGAAATGATACTTTAATTCAGGCATTTAAGTAAAACACTGATAATCTCAATTGAAGAATTAGCTGGTATAACAGAATTTGAAATTTAATTACTACGCATAGTGCAAATTTTTAATTTTGATTCAAATAGTGTCTTAGGGTGCAGCGAAAAAATGTTTTTTAAACCTACGATCTAATGTCCCCAGACTTTTGCACATCCATTTGAATGAACAACAGTGGGAAGTTTGCTAAGGCAGATAAATTGTTGCTGTTAGATTTCAGAAGGATCAATCTTTAAAAAGACAGAAGCCTACTGTTCCTTCCTTGCTGTCCAATGCAAAATCCCATCAAATTACAGCAGTAGCAGTTATTGAATTTAAAAAATTAAGAGAATATTCATTCTGCTTTATTCTAAATTTTGATAAGCCTAAATCTCAAGACATTGATTATTAATTAATTTTTTTTAAATTCACAAGCAAGAACAAGTTCATGTTTTGATGTTTCAATTTCAGAGGAAATATCAAAATCCAGATAAAATATAAGACTGTGCTTTTATTTTTAAGTCAGTGCCATGCTTATAGTAACCTAAGATTCTATATGTCCAGAATCTTTCTTTTAATTGTCTATGTTTTCTTTACAGAGCTCTATTTATGTATACAGATTTCTTCCTGGAAGCGTCATTTTGTTGTTTAGAGCAAGAACTAATAGATCCATCAAAATAAGAAGAATATCTATGATTTCTGTCTAAAGAAAGCAGTCATTTTTTTCTGAGGACAGAATTATTGCAGGATCATACTAAACACGTGTCTCATTAATTGATTGGAATCCTCTTGGCAAGTATGAATTTCTCCCCTTCTTGCAGATCTCTTAGTTCAACTAGCCGCTATCAAACAGGTTAAGCTTACCAAGAGAAGAGATAAGAAGCTGAATGCACCTCAGAAGCTGGTGTAAGCAGGACCCTGGCTGCCCAGATGCAGCACATCACAGCACCACAGAGGCACAGGTAGTCTGAGAGCAACCCAGGTAGAGGGACTCTCTAAGACCAGAGGAGGATTAAGACCTCAAAGCTCTGCTCTTTTCACACCACCTCTGTGCACCAGCTCATGCCTCATCTCGTCTACTCCACAAAGGCTTTCCATGGACCTGGAAGTTGCAAACAGCAGATGTGAATACACAATGCACTTCAAAGAGCTCACAAAACTTAGTTTACCATCTGATTTTCTGTGTTTTGGGACTAGTGTCAGCAGTGACATACAGGGAGGCAGCAGCCACACAGAAGTGATGGGGTCAGCAGATCTGTCCCTGCTCATGATATGTTTAGTTCAACAGGTGGTACAGAAGCAGCAGTGCTAGCATGAAAACTATATAAAGGTGTCTGGCTGCAGTTAGGGCTTCTAGCATGTTCATGAAGTCTCTCTTTCATTTGCATTTAGTCTCTGGACTCTCATTTTTGTTCATGTGTATAAGAGTCTAGGTTTGCTAAACTGAGAACACAGCTTTTGGTTCCAAGTGCATTTTTGTCTTCAGCTAAATCTCTTTCCATAGATGCCTAACAACCTCCAGTTAAATCTATTATTATTAAAGAGGTAAACTGCACTGAACTGTGACAAATTTATACAGAATTTAGTGCATTGAAAAACTGACTATGAACTATCATTTAAAGGACATAGCAGTTTCCACTCTTCATATCCAAATCTGAAAACCTTCAGCATCCTTTGATAAGAAGACGAATCTGCTTGCTCTCTGCCCACATAGCCAAATGTTAAAAAAAGAACTGTGTTGAGGTCCAAGGTACATTCCAATATCCATGTTTGTCGACAAGCATCCAGTGGTTTTAGAAGGTACACCAGAACAATTGTGAAGGTGAGATACTAAGGTAAGAATGAATTAAAATCGCCCCTCAAGTACATGAGGAGGGTTCAAGCATTGAATCAGCATTGCATTTTAGGTGTTTTCACAAAAAAAAAAAAAAAAAAAAAAACAAAAAAAAAAACCAAACCAAACCAAACAAACAAAAAAAACAACCAAACAAAAACAAACAAATAAAAAAAAAACCAAAAACCAAATAAAACCAACAACAAACAAAAAAGACCCCCCCCAAAAAAACCCAAAACAAACAAACAAAAACCTCCAAAACACAAAAACCCCACCACACCTGAGAACTGAGGAAGAATAGCTCTTTTTAAAGACTGATGTACAGTCAGGATGTAAATACATGAGAATCATCCTGAAGGGTAATGTGAAACTCCTACTGCTGCTATTCAATATTAGGTAACAGGTATTGCATGATAGCAGAGTCCTGATGCAAACTAAAAGCAGTAGGCATGGCAAATACAGGTGCTAATGGAAATATTATCACCTAGCTCTGGTTTAAAGCAGCTGTGATGCCTGGAGTGAAACCTAAGCTGGCATCGATCTGCTGTAGGCAGCTCACTTCATCTTCCCCCCTCCACTTTCTCCTCCCACACCACAGTTTGTGCTGCACCGTTTGATTCAGGGACCATGTGCTGCAGTGTTTGTGGAGACACCGTGAAACACTGTGAGCTTGCATTTTTTTTGTTGTGGTTTCTAGCAGGTAATAGGGAGAGTCAATAATAAGAATTTAAACTCATTTTTCTTCTTAGCCAATTGCGACAGCCTATCAGTTAACAAGATTTCTGAAAATACAGAAAAACATCTTGTGCACACATAGCTTGCTTTTGGGAACTTCTGTTAACATTCTTGCAAAGCCCACACAGCTTCAGGCACTGTGCAAACATATGGGAGTACACAGACTGAACTAAACACAAAACAGTAGAAAGAAATATCGGTAGACCTAAAAAATGAGGCCAGTAATAAATACGGATTAAAAATAACATGGATTTATAGCAGAGATTTTAATAAATAACACTGCACATTCCAGTGGGGGCTTCATGCATTTGACACACTAATGTTATTGCTTGCTGCACAGTTGTGTTCCCAGAATTTCTTTAGGAAGATGCCCAGAAAGTTAATATAATAAAATATCTGGAAGCATCTCAATACCATAAGTGGCACTAGTGTAAAATGTATTGAACTAACATGGATTTCCATCCCCTCCCCATTCTAATTAAATTAAGTGTGAAGGGGGAAAGTGCTCTATGACTTGATGTCCCTTTTTTTTTTTCCCCTTTAAAACAGAACCAAATAAACCAAATCCCAATGGCTCCCTCTGCTGTCATGTCTTAGAAGTATCATTAAATTTAATTTTTTTCTTAAACAGTTTTTTCCTTCCCCAGTCAGTGAATATCTGGTATTTTAACAACATCACACAGTGTGCCAGCTCTGAAGAATCAAAGACACCTTCATCCAAAACCAGATTTCTCAAGGTGCAATTCAATGCTTGCATATCAAAGCTGGAATAGTAGCATCCCTTCATGTTTGCATGGCAGGTACATGTAGCATCATGAAAAAATGTTTAAGAATGGTTTATCATTTTTGTAATCAGATTTGGGTTGATCTGGATTCAACTGCATAGGTGTGGATTTTGACTCTAACAACGCCAGACCACTTTGCATGAAACAACTGTATCTGTAACAGAACAACTGTAACAAATATTTCAGAGCTATGGGAACAGTCCTACCGAGAGAGCATGTTTCTGCTAAAACCAAATATACTCCACAACACATTAACCAAGCTGGAGAGCAGTACTGCCTCTGGCAAGCATTCTGCATTGCTCTTTGCCAGGCCCTGGGGACAGGTAATGGTCATTACCTGGCACAGGTGAGCAGCAAAGCAGCAATATCACATAGCAGCAATATGTCACACAGGTGACAACGATTCGTCTGCCTCTCAGCATCCTGGTAGGAAGTTTAGCAACAAATACTCCACTGGGGACCTAACTCCAAGCCACAGAAGTCAACAAGTCACTCAAAAGAAGCAAAACCAGACCCCAGGGTCTGCCCTCCCATACTTAAAGAATAATGAACTCTGCAGGATACAATTTATTCTCAGCAATGTACAAAAAGGAAGGGTAATAAAAATCTGCAGTGCTCGGTCAAAACACAGAGGTGCAAATTTAAGAGAAGAGCAAAACAACTCAGCACTTCACTTTCCAGTCTGTGGAAGCACCTCCCAGGCACAGAACATGTGGGGGGAGGCAGCTGAGGAGGGACATCCCCCCCCAGCAGTGCTCCCCTCTCCGTGGCTTCCTGGCAGAAGCACACACTGCTGAGTGACAGTCCCTCAGTGCCCCCTGAAAGCAGATTTGGTGCCTAAGGTTGATGGAAAGACAGCAGAGAATATTTCCATACTAGTCACAAAATTTTTCTCATTTGGCTCTATCTTCTTTCTGCTTCGAATCTGATGCCTCTCAAACCGGGAGCTATATTTATCCCTCACACACAGGGATGTTCTCATGGTTCTAAATTAAGCAGCTTCTGTCATGCCTAGGACCAGCCATAACCCTTCTCTATTGGTTCTCCACACCAGAGCTCTTGCTGTGTTTGTGGTGCCCTGTCTAAACCAACCACAGATGCACACACTGGAATAGTCACCTCACTCATCTGGTGGCGAAAGCTGAGATTGCTGCACGTCCCACACTGCACATGTCCACTTCTCACACAGGATGCATTCAAACTGGTGAGAAACAACCTCTCCTTGAACTGCCAGGGTACCACTGACACCTACAGCCTAATTCTGCCTAAAGATTATGCCCACTGCATCTACCTCCATCACCTTCATCCAGGAAACATGCTGAAACACATCACATTTCCAGTCTTCCCATATTCTTGCCAGCATAAAAATCCTCTAGATTTCAACTGTTCTTGTCTTTTTTTCTTTTTCCCAGTATATTTTTACTGTGATGGTAAGCTAATTCACCTACAGGAGGGAAGTTTTTTTATTTATTGTAAAGATATACAAACACTCTAATTTATTACTAAAAAACTCTTAGCATGAAATGGCTTTGCTCTTGTTTTGCTAGGCTAGGCTTACACATTAAATTCTACCCATCCAAATACAGATAATACTTATAACATCCCAGATTTAGCTTGGAGATACACCATCCTAATCTGAGAAAAGAAAATCTGAAAGGGCTTTTGACATATTCCAAGTGAAATCTGCCCAAATAATATTAAGACAGCTCCACATTTCAAACCTCTCAAATGCCTTCAGTTTATAATGATGGTTCTTTGCTATAGAAGTCCATACCTATTGAATGTCTGACTGGTCTTATTCACCTAGATTGCAAGTATAAATTGCTTAATCAGCTTCTTAGAGGCAGGTACTACATACCAGTATCAGGGAAACAAGCTTAGCAGAATGTCCAAAAAAAAATCAAAGAATGACTCCTTGTAAGGAATTTCGTGTTATCAAATACACACTTATAAGAGTGATTTATGTATTATATACCCTCCAGATTAAATCTTTTTAGACTCATGTTTGTAAGAAGTTGCATCTTTCTTTCCTCAAGTTGCGTCCAACTGCCACAAGCTTTCTGGTTTACTGGCATTATTTCTAGTACTTTCCTGACTGGCAGGCTTGGAAGGAGCAATTTTCATACAAGAATTGCTGATATTACAGAGCAAAGAAAAAAAAAAAAAAAACACCGTTTGGCACATTTAAACCTGTCACTTCAATGTATCTGATGCTGGAAAGCAAGGGGGTAGAAGATGAATACAATCAGTTAATAGGAGCAGTGATCATCCCTATTCTCTGTGCTTTTTTAGACAGAGGAGAGAACACAGCCTCCCAAAGCTCCTCTTGCATTTATTCCAGACTCTGTCTACAGAGCTGGAATAATGATCCTGACTTGGGATCAACTAAGTGTCAGAAAGCCTCAAACAAAAGCAGTTTGTTAAACTTAACAGTATTTGCATGCTCAATTAATTTATTCTCTAACCCCTTCTAGATAAAGGAGAATCCACATTACTGACATGAAACCACGGCATGAAGGTTAAATGATGTTTGCTGTTCTACAGAAGGCCTGAGGCACCAAAAACCCTATCCCCTCCTTGTCCGTAATGCTGTTAATCCATGAATTAGAGGCAAATCTCATTTCAATCCCATCGCAGACACACTCACTGTATCAGATGTATCTTTTTGTTTGCTCACCCAGTGGATTTGAACTGATCCTTCTTTGAACTTCCCAGATGTGATCCAGCTGTGAGTCAGAAACCTGCAGCAGTCCAGGGGTACTGCTGAGCTGGTTAAGTCTGGTTGAGGACAATCCAAGTACCAAAGCTCTGGGCCAGAACTGTGCTGCAGAGGTCAGCACACAGGCAGCAGAGGTGCCTAACACAGCTGACAACTAGATGAGCACCTGCACAGGTAACCATAATGACCACAATGCATAAAAAGGACTTTTTCCATCCTAGCTGTCACTCTTTCACAAATAATAAACTCTCTACAGTGGCAGTAAAATAACCTGAGCTCTGTGTAAATTACAGTTCACTTGAAATTCAATCTCTTACAAAAGGGCTCTACCCTGAGCTGAAGAAAAATGAATACTCGGGGTAAAATCTGTAGAACATAAGAGGCGATAATCAGGAGCATCTCACCCCTGCTCTGGGAACAGAATTTCCTGGAGGGGAAACCTGGATGCATAGGCACTTCTACTTTATTTCAGAAAGTATTTTATTATGTAATTACTTGAGAAAGCAAAGGACCCAACTTTCACCTGGGAGTAGGTAGCCAATACATATAGTCCCCAACCTGAGCATGAGGGAAGAAATCTATAGGGAAGAAGAAACCCAAAGTAGTAACTAACTAACATCAAGTACATTTTGTCTTTGTGCAGGGACAGAAACACTTGATTCAGTGGGAGTGCAGCACCTGCCCCCATCTAACTCCTATATTTAGTTCTCCTGTAGGTTGCTTTAGAATGCTTCCTCTGTAATACCAAATGCATATAAAGATGGAAACTTTGACCAAATGCTCCAAAGGTAACACTGCTGCAGCTGTGAGGTATTTTTCCAAGTGAAAACAGTGTGAAAAGTCTGTGGACAGCCCTTCTGGACACACCCAGTAACAGAAACCACATTCCAACCACATTTCTATCAAGCGCAGCCTAGATTTAATTTTGCAAAGTAAATGCCATTTTGCCTGTAGAATAACATTCTATTTATTATCTTGATAATTTTTCATATTTGGTTAAAGTTTCTTTTTAGCAGAGAAAATCCATGCTTAACTTTGTCCTTTTGAGAGAGTTCTCAGTGGACTTTCTTGTTCTTGGCTCTCAAATGAATCATATTGCTACTGCAGATGATATAACAAATTTTCTTTTTAATTATGTTTTGCTACAGAATTTTCCTTCATTTAAAGGTTTTCTGAGCAACTATTTATGTAATCCACAAACCATAAAGCAACTGAAATAATTCAATGAACTAAAAATCCAGGAAGGGTCTTGATTCAGAAAGTCTCAGCAAACTGGAGGTTAGGTGAGCATGCTGGAGGCAGCTTCTGCTCTCCTTGCTCTCACACTGCTCTTCTTGTTCTCACAACTGGTTGTGGTCAGAGGCAGAGTATCAGATTAGCCAGATTTTTGGTCCAACTCTCATATCCATTCTTAATAATTGTAAAAAAACCTGCAAAAAGGGCTGAGTTAAAGTTTTTAAAATATTTTTGCAACAAACTCTGTGAACTTGTTAAAATCTAGGACTGAAGTGTCTTTTCAGACCTTTAGGATCCCAGACCAGGAAAACAAAAAACAAACAAACAAACAAAAAAAACCACACACACAAACCCCCAAACAACAATTAAAAAACCCACATAAAAGTCAGTTTTATTTACATATTTCATGCATCTACTTTTATACTATTTTTGAATACAGTGTTATGAACACTAAATAACAAATAAGTGTTTGAAGTAATTTGATTCAGAAATACTCATAAAAAAATGTACACTGTGCAATTTAATACATCTTTTTTTCATCCAATATTTTGGTGCATTTCTTTAGCGATTGGAATAGAAGACTGATACAGGCTTGCTTTTTTTGTGTTAACACTACAGGAAGATTTTATTTTGATCTGTATTGGATATTAGTCTTTGTGACACTACTGGCCAAGGACTTTGGGCTCATTGTAAGTCTCTGAATCTTTGTGATTAAAAAGAACATGGCCCCAAAACTCTCTGCAATATCAGAGCATTCCATAGATGGTAAGGAGACCTACAAAACTGGATCCAAATCAGCCAACAATGAGCCTTCTATTATTCATTATGTGAGCTAGATGACAGGGGAAGGCTAAAACTTAATCCTAAACCTCTCCTGAAAAATTCCATACTCAGATGTTTAGTCTCCCTTAAGACTCAGCAGTTCTTCAGAGTTCATCCTTCTTTAAATTTTGCTAGCAGACTAGAGGGTAAATTACTTACCAACCTGGATGTTTCCCTCTTGACTTCCTTCCTCAGGGAGAAGTGATTCAAGGTCAAGCTCTTACCTTTGTGAGAAAAGTTGCAACCAGCAGAGAACTGCAGCCATCCTTGGAGTATGCTTTGGTATTTCCACCTCTTCCCTCCTACTAGTGTGATGGAATACTTGTACTACAATTGTTTCTCCCAGATCAAACTCTAGACTCAAAAATCCTTAATTATTATCAACGATTTTATTTCAAGGCCCCTTTGCAGCCGTTTCTGTGCATTCTCTGTCATTGGGTAAACCTGTACCTCCTCATTAAACCCTTTTCAGTCCCTAATAATCCTCTATCTTCATGGTCCTTTCCCTAGGATTTCCATGTGTCCCACCACTACTGACTTCTATTGAACCTTTTTCCCACTACACACACACTCATAAATAAAAATATTTGCTGCTTTCAACTATCCCCATTTCCCCAGTCTTATCTAGAAGCGTTATTTGTGAAGTCTGAAGCGTCTCACCCTTTGCATGTCCTTCAACTCTCCTGGAGAAAATGTGATTTATTATAACAGGATTATTACATTATCAGTTAAATATAGATGAGTTTATGCCTGCTGGTGGTTGACTAAGTATAAATGTAAGAATTACTGCATTACATTTGTGCATTCTAATTGAGGATTTGTTTCTCAAAAAATACAAAGTGGAGAAATTTGTGCACACCAATGTTTGCAGAAACACAGATTTTAAACATCACATTCAAGATTATCTTTTGACTGCCAAGTGAATATAAATTCCTCTTTCTCTAGCAGTATTTTGATGCCAGAATTTAAGAAAAATTAGCTCATTTATTTAAATAAATCTTAGCACACTGAATGACTTAAAAGCGCAGCACAGTACACAGCTATTCTGTTCTGGGCACGCCATTGCACCATTATCTCAGTGCTTCATCAAATCATTAATTGCCAGTCTGTAGTCAGAGGGTAGTTTTTTTTTCTCCCATTGCACAGGGAAAGTAAATACTCTGCAGCAGGGATGGTCTCACTTGGCATCTCTAGTGTCTGTGCCTCAGTGGCACCTTAACTTTTGAGAAAAAAATTGTAAAAAATAGCAAGTTATTTGATCAGACATCTGACATAGGCTTCACCTGTTTCAAGTCTCCTTTCACAGGCTTATCTTGCAAAGTGAGCTGTGTTGTCTTCCAGGGTCATGCAGGCAGCAGAGCCTCAGCTGGACACCTCTCTTTGCACACCCCTCTGTGGGCTGGGAGATTGCCCCGGAGCTCATGAACTCACAGCTAATTCTTCACCTGTCTGCATTACACCAACTTTTTCCTGCACTGCTGGTAGGTCTTTCTGAGGGATTTGAAGATGGAGAGGCAGGGAAGGAAAAGTACTTCCAACTTTAAAAATACAATTTTAACTTCTCCCCATTGAAAATAAAAATTCACCCCAGATTTTTTTCTTAGTAATCATTAGAACTGCAGGTTTAAGGTCAGAAACTCCTTCAATTATGAAAAGACCCCAACAAGCACTGAATATACCCAAAAATCCTAAGAGAAACTTAGCTCCATGCTGAACCTACATACAAATGTGTAGCAAAACTGCACATCTGGACAGCATTTCGTCCATTTCCTTTTACCTCAGGCTTTGTTGGTGTATTTGCTCCCTGTAGTTGAAAATACCACAAAATTCATCTGTTTCNGGGATTTGAAGATGGAGAGGCAGGGAAGGAAAAGTACTTCCAACTTTAAAAATACAATTTTAACTTCTCCCCATTGAAAATAAAAATTCACCCCAGATTTTTTTCTTAGTAATCATTAGAACTGCAGGTTTAAGGTCAGAAACTCCTTCAATTATGAAAAGACCCCAACAAGCACTGAATATACCCAAAAATCCTAAGAGAAACTTAGCTCCATGCTGAACCTACATACAAATGTGTAGCAACACTGCACATCTGGACAGCATTTCGTCCATTTCCTTTTACCTCAGGCTTTGTTGGTGTATTTGCTCCCTGTAGTTGAAAATACCACAAAATTCATCTGTTTCAAATTTTTTGGAAAGACTTCCCATTACCCCTCCCGCTTGTTTCAACCAAATACACCAACAGCTCATTGTTCTTTTACATACCACAGGTATGATTAATTGAAATGCAAGAAAAACATCACAAGAAGGCAGAAAGTCATGGCGTGAAATTTCTGTTGCAGACAAAGCAGGAAGGTTCACTGAATGAGATTTTAAGTTCCTCAGTTGCAACCGCACTCTTAAAGACAGACACTAAGTGAGAAACCCCATCATGGTGTAATGAGGCAGAAAAGCTGTGCTTAACAAACTTTTTCTGTCTGCCTGAAGTCTTGAACACCATTAAGACATATTTGGCACAGAAAAAACAAAGTAGAATGTGCAAGAAAGTTAAACTGCAAAGTATTCAAAACACAGATTGTGTGGGAAAACTTCAGTATTTTTAATGTACAGCTCATACTTCATTGTCTTGTCATTTAATCAGTATGAGAACAAAAATGATGCAACTCATCACTATAGCCTGCTCCAACTATTATTTTCAGAAATTAACTAGCAACTGAGTAACTTCTTCAGATAACCAACACTAAGTAGGAATAGGAATGTCACTCACTGACTGTGGGATCAGCTGGCTAAGCCTAGTGCAGCAGCAATGACCTGGGATAGGGGAATAGCCAATGCTCTGAACACAACTAACATTCCAAGCCTTGCAAAATGTACTGCTTACTAAAAGAAAGGATGAAACAGGGAACTTTTTGTTGGAAAGCAGGTTAAGACTGTAAACTGATGTAAGACCAAGAAGACCAAGAGCAAAATCATAATGTGAAGTAAAAAGCAGAAGAGAGATGAGATAAATGGGGAGAGGGGGAAACAAAACAAGAAACCTGCCACATGCAGACCAATTTAGCTCAACTGGACTGTGTGAACATACTTAATTTTAATTCTTTGTTCAAAAGATTCTTCCAGCATCTGAAAAGCTACACTGAAAGGAGAATAAAGACCCAACTTCACAACATTCTCTTGGCTGTTTAATACCCTTTATCTCATACAGCTGTGAGTTCTCTTCAGAATTCCAGCATTTCATCTACTTCCCAAGACAAGCATTCCTGTCTCCATCTTTGACTTTCAGTATTCAAAAAAACTATCAATACTCACTAGCAACCCAACGAGCAGATAATGATAGTTATTTATTAACATTTAAAATAAGCATAATTTCAATAACTAAAAAAATTCTCTGGATTTTTCTGCATGTGTTTTTCTTGAAATTAAAGATCAATACAACTGAAAGACCAAGCATTTTCATCAAATATGAAGCTGAATGGT
>VZTT01049936.1:3384-28749 GCA_013400855.1 Buphagus erythrorhynchus
TAGTACTGGCCTCCTGTTGCAGAAGCCTGTCCTGCATGCTGCCCCTAAAATATTGACTGAATCCATAAGCAAACACAGCAGTTATTGTCTCCAGTTGTAGTCACTGAAAAAAGCCATGTTGAGCTGTTTCTGAACTAAATATCAGCATTTTTTTCCTGTTTCCCTGCTTTGGATCTCCAGGAGGTCTTAGGGGTGAGTTTTCTTACTTTCTTATTGTGCTCTTATTCAGTTCATTATTTCACGTTACCCAACTCAGTTGTAAAGATAGTGATGAGGAATAGCAAAGTGATGTCTTCTTGTTTTGATCTGTGCAAGCCCATAATACCTGAAGCTCCTTCAGAAGTTGTCATTTGTGTATCCTGAAGGTGCACTGTGGCCATACTGTACAGCTTGCACGTAAGTCTCCCATTCAGTGATTCGAGGTTTTGACGTAAGATCACAAGAATAACAAATAAAAAGTATATTTGCTATCCATAGGGAATGGACGATATTTAGCTAGTATGAGAGTGCAGCATGGATGAGTGGTACTCATACCAGGAGCTCTAAGAATTTGGGTTTACTGCAGAGATAGTTTGGTGCTTCTGCAGGAGCTAGTTTTTCTAGTAGAAAACATAAAAGCCAACCTATTTTGCTAAAAGAGGACTGGAATTATGAGTTGGTCATCATCTGGTAATAACCAAGTGAAGATTTGTGATATGAGAAGGCTCTTCTGTTTGGATGTTATGGAAATAAAAAGATGCACTGGAAATAAGAAAAAGAAGTATTCAAACAGGAAACAGATTTCATCATTCCCCCAATATTCATAAAGCTGGCAAAACTGTTGAAATTGAGACAAGGAATTAGCTGAAATTTTTTACATCCAGCTCAGATGAATTTCTGAAATACAATTTCTTTCAGTGTTTGAGCATTGTGTTTAATGCAAGAATTGCATATTTGAGTTTCAAAAATTGTGTTTTTGAGAAAACCCGGTAGAGGTAGGAGATAACTTGTGTCTCTTGTTGGATTCATACTTATTAGGGCCTTCAGTTAGGGTTTTGGGCTTTCATACCTGCTGGTTATTTAGTTCAGATGATAGGCACAGGTTTCTGGAGGGCAGTTGCAACACAGTAGTTGCTGTGCAAGAAATAGTTCAGTATGGCTCCAAAGGTTGGCTCTTAAAACACACAGCTCACTTACAAGCCCATTAAGGATTGACCTATGTTGAGAGTTTATTTAAATGCTTTATTTTAAAGGCACTGTTCTTTTATATAGGGAGTTTGGAAAAAAAATGTTATTTTGTTTTTTAATAATTTTTTCCTTGACCTTTATCGGCAGCAAAATTGGTTGGCAGTATCACAGCAGGTCTAAATGCAAGTTTTTATTTATGGCATTAATTTTATAGAAGAACAAATGAAGTTTGGAGGCAAGAAGAAATGAAAGACTCCTTAGCTTTTTACATTAATAACTTGCTGAATGTGAATGAATGCAAATGCCACTGACTTGAGCAAAGAGATCAAATTAAATACTTTGGGCAGGTTACACAATGTCTGTGTAAGGGGACTGCAACACCTGATCCCTGTGTTCTGTCTGCTGCCATTGAGACAACCGTATAGCAGTGCACAGTTAACAGTGCACAGGTAACATTTTCTGCATCTTTGAGGGTGTTAACTGCTATTTCCTGTTCCAATGTATAAATAACCTTCTATGATATGAATTCTAGGTAATGAAAACACCTTGCATATCTCAGCACCACAGTATAGCATTTGTTTTATTTTGGCGACCTGCAGATATATTTAATCTTCTATTGTAGATTTATTAAAATCATACGATATAAACATCAGGACATGTCATACAACTAACTTGAATGTGCTGTAACTCAGGACAAACTGGGCTGTTTCTTCCTTGTCTGGAAGAAAAATACTTCTATGCTTGTTGTCTTATCCTTGGTTATTGGAGCTGAGTTTATGCCCTTCTTCTACAATAATCTTCAGAACTAAGTATGTTCAGTGAATATCTTACCCCTTGTAACTTTTCACTGATAATGGACATTTTTATGGGATGCTTTCTTTTGCTGTACAGCTAATAACTCAGCATGTTATTCTGTGTTGACTTGGCTTTTGAAGGCCATCTTGAAAATATGCAAAAGGATATTCAAATTACTTTTTTTTCTGATCTCTTAGGCCAACACTTAAAAACAATGGTGAATGGTCACATCTTGTGAGATAGTATAGAATCAAGGAAATTTTTAGATTCTTTCTGAACTGATAGAGTAGTTTCATTTACACACAAACTTAGCTGTAAAGAGATTCATATATTTAGTTATTTTTAAAAGATAAGTATCGTGGCTATGTAGGATTGAATTATACCAAAGTATGTGGAAAATACTTTTCTATTTTTGAAAAAAGGAAAAACCCACATTGTTTTTATGTGTTCTTAGGGGAATATGGTTTGAATCTTGCTTTGTTACAGTAGCAAGTTTTTTAGATTTTCAAAGCATTAGTCCTTGAATGAATAATACCCTTCTGCCACCTTCATGCATTGTTTGGGAAAATATAATTTGTTTAGGAAATGATAAGTGACAACACTGATATCTTAGCTCCTTATCTTGGGAAGTGCTCCCCTTATTTTCCTTTTCTGTGCCCCTCTCCAGAAACAAAAGCAATACAAGAATGCAGATGTTGAAAGGCATGAAAATGTGCTTAAAGTATTTTCCTTCTGTCTTGGAACAATGGTTGCTGACAGCAGAAGGCTTGCTTGCTTGTTAAAATTAGATTTGAATCATCAGTGTAATAGCAGTAGGAAATTGTAGGGTGGAAAGGTGCCAGGAAGCCAATCTGTATCTGCCCTTTCAGAGCAGGGGGACCTGCAGTGACTGGAGCTGTCTCCTCAGCTGAGTGAGCTTGCCCTATATGACAAGTAATGCTTTAGGCATCCTTAAAACAAAATCGGCCTTGGGCAGAAGCCATTGAGGTGGGATCCCCAGAACAGACAGAAACACAACAGTGCAAGACAGCTGTTACATACATCTTAGGCTTCTGAAGAGTTTGTTTCTCCTTGGTTCCTTACATCACATTTAATTTGGCCCACTTACATCACTGCCCACCATTTTCTTGCACTTGGATAAAGAAAAAAAAAATCTGTGTTTCGGGGCTTGGTTTTTTTGGATTTTATGATTGTGAAAACACTGGGAAGTTTTCATAAGCTAGTTGTGTAAATTAGAGGATGATGCTTGCTCTGAAGCTGCATCAGAGTCAGCATCATTCTAGCTCATTCTGTTTCTCTTCAGTTGTTTTAAGGCAGTCCAGTGCCCAGTTACTTCATTTATGTAGTTATTATCTGTTGGCTTTGCAGTAACCCAATCTATGGAACACAGTGACCTCTCTATGCACCTTAAAGCCATTCACAGAAATGGCTGTAATTCTGCTGATGCAGAATGCAGCTGCCCATTTAAATCTCTTTTTCTTACAGAGGGGATGGTTATGTCTCTGCTGTGTACTGGCTTCTGTTTAATTTCAAGTGCAGTTTTTTACACTACTTCCATAAGCAGCTTAGTTCTTGATTACTTCAGGGAGTGCTTTGCGTGATACAACAGTAATTGATATCAGCTGAAGTGCAAAATTTACCAGTCCCTTCGTTTAAATTAGTGCCAGTTGGAGATGGGAGAGCCAAAAGCAGGACTGTGCCTGGGAGAGGACTCTGCTTTTGGAAATTATTTAGTTTGCTCTCATAACACAGAATTTTCTGACCTTCTGGTTATGAGGTTATTCTTGTCCTGGGGTGGCAAAATAAAATCAAAGTGGTTGCATAGGGACAATCAAGGAGGAATTTTAGGTTAAGTGTTTAATGATATTTAGTGCATTACTGTTGTCTTCATCAGTGCTATGAGTGCCGTCAGACATATTTTAAAATAAATTTACATAAAGAACGGGGTCATAATAAATGCAGCATTGGCTTATGTATTTTTTTTTACCATTTGTTTACATTTACTCCATTTAACACTGTTTCATATATGTATGTATCCATCTATCTGTATACATCTGGCACTTTTATATACAATGTTCATTTATTTTGTGGAGAAATAAGCAATTCTACAACTGGGCTGTATTGTTTATAGGTACTATTTAATCATTGGCAAATATTTAGAAGGCACAGGACCACCATGGTTTCATGAGACTGCTGTAGCAAATTTGATGGTGCACAAGAAAAAACTGAAAGCAGTGCTTGAGCATCAGTGGACATCTTGACTTGACCTGCTTGTGTGTCCAGCTTTTAGACTGCAGTTGCTACTCCTGCACATTTACCAGCTGGGAGAACAGTGTGTTATGTGGAAGATTTTGCTGGAAGTTGCTGGTATATTTGTGATTGAAAAAGTGGGTAGGGTTTGATCCGCCTTTTTTCCCCAGGGTTGTTACAGGACAGTAGAGTGATGTAGTGTGAGGTAGGCTTCAGGTCACTCATATGACAGTGTACTTGTTCTTTACTGTAGTGAGTCAATTATTTATTCTTATATGTGTCCTGTGGTCCTGTATCATATTTGTAGATAGTTATTTGCCAGTTTCTCAAGATGGTGACATGAGCCATTCCCTTAAATAGCCCAGATACTTCTGTTATATAGAACCTTTTTGTAATTTTTTGTAAGTTCCTATTTGTCTTGTAGGTGTCTATAAAAGTACGTAAGTCTAATCTATAATATTAAGAGGCTTATGGCCTTAGTACTTACATTTCAGTTCCATGCAGTGCATTGTGAGATTGCATGTACTCTTAATCATATTGTTAGCCATTATCATCTTTAAGCATATTCCATGTCCCCTGGGTGTCCACCTACCATCTGTTACTTTATCCCATTAGATTTCCACAGATTTCTCATTTTTTCTCTAGCATACTGTGCTGAAAAAACTCTCCTTATAGTTTCCCTCATTGATCTCCCAGTTTAGTCTTAATTACACATCTAATCAGATTATGACAACTCTCTTTATTTCTCACCTCCCTGTGCTTTCCAGTATGACCAAAAGCATGTACTTCATTTCTGCATGCAGGATGACTGTACAAGATTCTTCTAAGCAGTGCTTTCTGTTCCACTCACTTTGCATGGAGGGTATAAAGACACCTAATTCTTCACAACTTCATCAACTGCTCGGCTTCCACTCTCTCCTGTGGACCAAGGGAATCCAACTCTTAGCAGCTGACCTGAGCCAATTCAAAACCAGCGTCCTGCCCTCCTTCCCCTTCTTCCTGAGCTGTGCTCCCATTCCAGGGTACTGTCAGCCCTGTTGAGCTGCTGCCCAGTGCTGAAAGATGCACGATGAGCTTCGAGCCAGCTCGACAGTCTGTCCCCAACACACGGCAACCACAGGCTCTTAAATGAGCTTAGGCTGGCTATTAATACACAGTGCTGAGTCACTGCTGAAATGCTTTACTTTGCTGTGCACCTTCTTAAAGCAAAGCATGGCCAGATCAGGTCTGCCTAGGACAGGCTATACTTCACTGTCCCAGCCGTTGAACGATGAGTGTCTCAGCCATTTGTGTGGAGAGGTGAGGAAGGCACTGTGGAGGATTACCTCTGCAGGTGTCTGCAGCCACCCTGCTCTGCTTGAGCATCACTGCTTAAACTAAAACCTGGGAAAATACTCTCCGTACACAGACAGCGTCTTTCTGTTTTCTTTAAAACCTGTGAGAAATGTAGTGTTCTGGGAAGATGCATGAGAATTATTTACAAACCTGGTGACAATTCCAAACAACTGAGACAGCATGTTTACTGTTAGCTGGCATTAACTGACATTCCTGCATGAGGAACCATGTTTTTATAGGGCAGGAAGGGTTCATCCATTCACTGTTCATTTTTTGTATTGCTGGACAAAAGCTTGCCTGATAAAACAGCATATTTTCATGGCTAATGAGCTCAGTCACTCCTTGGTTTCTATCCATGTACTACAGGAAATAAACCGTATGGAATATTACTGTGGAATATTTAGGTTCATTTATAAATACAAAGATTCATGTGTACAAATTGGCTTCACTCTTAATTGATTTAGAATACTTGATTAGACAACACAGCTGAGCCAATGTAACTCTTGCTGCCGCTGAAAGAGGTGGTTCAGCCCCCACTTTTGTCTTCCCGTCCCTTCTAGCCATATGGTGCTTGTCTGACTCCTCAATCCAGTGCTGAACTCCTTCCTTCCTGGAAGAGATCAAGCCATTTTTTCTGGTTTGATGGTATGAAACAGGTGTAGGGAACTGTGTGCTTCATTCCTGGTAAGGGTGTTTCAGCATGAGGGTTGCAGGTCTAGTGAGAAGCCTCCAGTGCCAAGAGGTGTATGAGCTAGATCAGCATGGGTTCCTTTCTACTTACTGTTTGGATCAAGAAAATGAGTAGTCTGGTTTTACATATATCTTCTGCGATACATTTTTAGATGTTACCACCTGCACATGATATAATAGTCTTGTGGCCAAAAAAAAAAAAAAAAAAAAAAAAAAGGCATTTTTAGCACAGATGGCATGATTGGTAGAGCTGTGGTTTTACATACTTTGAATTTTAGTGGAGTGAGGAGACTTTATACTCTAAAGCTATCCTGCATTTCAAAATAAAAGATATTAAAAAAATGCCTTGGTGCATGAATACTTGGCAGAAAAACAAGACTTATTACTTTATCCAGTAAAAATCAATAGCCACAGAACAAACATGTTCTTCACCAGCTAATCATGTAGAACAGGACTATGTTTCAGTAGTTTTGATGACTGATGAGGGCATCACATGTTTTAAGTAGTGGTGCTCCACTTGTGTTTGATCTCACTTTTTGTCTTAAAAAGCTGGCCAGAATCATCTCTGGTGTACAGCCATCCTTTACATTAGCTCTTTGCAAAGCCATGTTGTAACTTTGGGAAAGAGTTACAGAGTTTGCAGCATTAGGAATGATGTTTTGGGACCCATTTTTTATTTAACAGCCTTAGTGAGCATGTGTGAAAGTGCAAATGCAAAGTTCAGGGGCAAACTTCATGCTTGTGCACAAGAGCTGGATCAGGTACTGGAGCACAAAATGTCTTGTTAGTGTTGCTGAGTTCAGCTGCTGCTGTTTGCCCAGCGTGGGAGCAGCAGCAGGTGGTGGGTTGGGGAAGCTGCTGATGGCCCAGGGAGGCAGGCAATAGGAAGGGAGAGGTCAGAGTAAGACTGTGCTTTTGTCTGGAAAAAGCAAAGCAGATGCAGTGTCTTAGATTGTGGCAGCTCAGGTGTGCTTTTCTCATATTTAGGTTTTCTACAGTCTTAATAGCATTTTCGTTTGTGTGTCCTCTCCTTGGCTGTTCTCCTGTTTTCTGTAGAGAAAGGAAACTTCCTAGGTGTAGTGCTAAAAACACATAGTATTGACAGCAGTCCTAGTTTTGGTATTCCTGGCACTGATGGCCTGTGACAAAATTACTTAAAGCTGACCAAAATGATTACCTTAGGTAACAGGATTATACTGCTATCTCTTGTGAACCAGCCACTGGAAAGAGATGTCCGAGTTGGATGTGGTGAATTAAATGTGCCTTTGCACCTGCAGAGCCAAGCCAGGCATGTATACCAGACCCTGTATGGGTTGAACTGAGCCCGAGGCTTTGATGGCTTCAGGGAATCACCTTCTGTTTGTGGAGCCTCCATCCAGATGGAGGGAGCCCAGTGCAGCACAATCAGGCCAGCCAGGCAGAAGCCCTTGGAAGTGGCTGAATGGGGACATGTACCCCACTGCCTGGCCATCAGATGGGCCCGGCTGGGTGGTCTGGCTAGAGCCTGGCTTTGTGTTAAAATGAAGAGCCAGGGCTGGGCAGGCAGCATGCAGAGGGTAGTGAGGGACTTCAGCAGATGGATTCTGGTAGTCTCTGTTGACATAACTTTAAGAGGGAATTTTTTTTCCATCAGATTTGAGCATAGCTAAGGCTGAATACATTTTGCTGAGACTGAAATGGCATCTCCCAGGATTTCTTGCTGCCCAGTTTCAAAACACTCTTGTAAAATAGGGAGATTCACAAAAATCTCCCTAAGAAACTGGATTATAATAGAAGAGAGAAGTAAACCTAAGTATAGGTGCCATGAGTTCTTGCTTTACATTTAGAGACAGACCTTTCTATTCTCAAGCTATAATATTGAATCTTCCCATCTGTACACTGTACAGATTTGGGGTGCTTACTGTTTTTGATAGTCTCATTCCCAAAAAAAGGTATTAGGGTGAGGTTACTTACATGTGAGAGAAGTTACTTATAGCCAGGTTGCCTATGAAAATTGTGTCACGTATGTGTGCGCATACAGGTGCATGTATACCTGTGCTGAATGCAGTTAAAATCCCTCTTCAACAAGGACCACAAGGTTGGAGGCTTTTTCCACACAGAGCAATATCTCATACACACACAGAGGTTCTGTAAAAATCCCAGTATTTTCTCACAGAGGCAGTTTATTTTTGTGAACACAAAACCGGGAGCCAGCAGCACTATGTCGCACGTGCATAAGGTTTTGCACAGATGTAGGGTAGCGCAGCCCGGGAATACGGATGTGTTCACATCCAGGCCTGGATCCTGGATCCCTCCCTCCTGGCCCCTCCGTGCCGGCTCAGGCTCTCAGCAGGAGCACAGAGATGGCTGTGGTTGTACCTGTTGGTGGGTGATGGGTTGTTTTTGCCCTCGATCGCTGCAGGAAGAGAACAGCAGCTTATCGAGCGCTTCAATCTGGTGTGCTGAGTGTAACAGTTTATGAGAAAATGGCTGCCTTGTTTTCCAGCCGTGTCCCAGGGATGGCCACGCAGGAGAAAATGAGGATCCGAGCCTGAGGAATCTCTCAGCAGTTTCCCTGCCATTTAACATTTATAAATATGCTGCAAAGGATCCTTTTTCTTTCCAGGTAGCTCCCCGCATTAGTCCTTGCAGCACAGTGGGAGGAGGGGGGGGGAAGGAGCCTTTCCAGACCCTCACCAGCACTCCTAGGGAACCTTCCTAGGCAGGCATGCATGCACGCATATCTCTCCATATGTGTGTATATATATATATATATGTATATATGTATGTATATGTATATAATGCATATATAATGCATGTATATACAAGGTGCGACTTTAGGCTTGAAATTTGTCTTCTGAGGTAATCTAATCACTTGCTTTTTAGTGATTATATTAATGAAGTGTTGTTTCCTAAAGTATTTAGTGCTTCTAGAAATTACTTTCTTCATTTTCTCACAGTTTGAGTGACACAGCATTGCATTGTGAACAGACATTATGTGCCGTGAAATAGAAATGCATACAGCCCTTACTTACATTGAAGTAACTTGAGGTCGGAAAGGTTTTAATACTAATACAGAAATGATATAGACAAAACAATTCCCCCTGAATAACCCACTAGAAAATTCTCTGCTGTTCAAGTGCATTATTCCATTATTAAGTGGGATAATGAAAACAATTTTTAGCAAATTGTTCTATCTTTTTGCAGCAGTTTGTTTCCTTCAGTTCTTTGAATGATCTTGATGTTTTAATGAATTATTTCTCTCAGTATCCTATTGGAAAAGGCAGAAGTGGCATAAGGAATTATAAACTCTTAAGAGAGTAAGAAAGTCACTTACTTGGAATATAATGGAAGGTCTTTTAAAAGGAGTGATTAGCTTCTTTGGTATTTGGACCTCTAATATAAACTACTGTCTCATAAACTCTGGTAGATTTAGCTGTGCTGGTTTAAGATGTGACAATTACCCGTTGTACTCATCTGCTGGGCTTAATCCTTCATCAGCTGCTCAAGAAAAGGTGATCCAGCCTGTGAGCCCTGTGGAAGCAGTGGCTTGAGATCATATAACTCCTTCTGCCTGGCCCTGCCTGGGGACTCTGTGGGCTGAAACTACCAGAGCTCTTCACAGCTAGGCTCTTAATCATCTGCATCTGTTTATGGTAATAAAGGAGAGGAGAAAGGAGGAAACAACCAAACAAAACAACCAAACAAAAATTCCAGTCAGAGCCAGGCACATTGCCTTTAGCTGCGGACTTTCCTACCACCTTCCAAGCAGTGTTTCCAAAGTGTTGTTCAGATAGCTATTAGCAATACAATTTTGTGGCACTGATGTACATAGGTTTCTTGTATTCCCTTGAGTAGGCTTTTCTTCTTCTTCCCTGCCATCCTTTTAAAACAATAAGCAATAAGCTTTTTCTGCGGGACCAGTGTTGCTTTTGAGCATGATCACAATTTATGCAATCCACATTAGTGCTAAAGGCAAAAGGTAGTGTACTCTGTTCATTTTGTAATAGAATCATAGGATGTTAAAAGGTTGGAATAGACCTTAAAGGTGAGCTAGTCCCAACCCCCTCTGCCATGGGCAGGGACATTTCTCCAGACCAGGGTGCTCAAGGCCTTGTCTAGCCTGGCCTTGAACGCTGCCAAGGTTGGGGCTCCCTTTTTCTGAGTTAAGCAAAGCACTAAGAGACCTATGCTGGAACGGCTCTCTTTCTGTGACTGTTACACTGCACATGAGTTAGAAACACCCGAGTGCCCATGTAGCTGTTTCCCTCTTCTAGAGGTCAGCTGTGCTGCTTTGGTGTCACTGCAAGCCCAGGGAAAACACGCTGCAGCTGTACCAGTATCAAACAAAGGATGTGTTCTTGTGAATCAAACTCTCACTGTCTTCTCTTTGTATTTTCTAGAGCTGTCCTGATAGCCTTTTTTTCTTTTGTACTGGTGAAAAAAAGGCTTTTTCAAAGAACTGCACATTCAAAATATGAGTGTATCAAAGGAATAGGAGGAATGCTATTTGTAGGAGATACTGCTGTTTGCCTCACATTTATGCTGCCACTGTCATTTCCTTTTTAACAACTGGAGCAGAAGAGTCTGAAAAGAGAACTGGAAAGACAACCACAGGTTTTGTTTTGAAAAGCCCTTTGGAAAGAATACCTGTTTCATACTGCTGTGCCAGCATGGAAGCTCTCTGAGCAAGGCTCCACTGCAGTGCTTTTTGGAGCAGGCTTGTTACCTGACTGGTTGTTTTCATTATATCCCTTATTTTGGATGATCCCACAAGGTCTGTGACGACATGAATGTGGGCAGAGTGCAACAGGCTGATCAGGTGACTCTAGGAGGTATCTGCTTTAAAAAAAGAACAAATGATTGCATTGAAAATGCTGAGCAGTGTTTGTTTATTGGCTATAACAGCACTGAACAGTGGGGGGTTTTGTGCAGAAGCCCAAGTTAGCATGGTTAACAAAACCATGCAGCTTCTTTAGGGCAATTCTTTACTTGGGCCAGTCATACTTTACTAAAGGAAAAATTGTAGAGTGTGGCATGTTCTGCAGTACTCAAGCTGCTATGGATATATCTTCTGTGGTGTGGCCTGCAAACGCATTCATTGTTTTGTTATGCTTTTCATCTAACAGAATCCATCCTGTATCTCTGATTTTATTCTTAAATTATAACTTCTGGGGACAAGAACTATCTTCTCTCTCTTTTCATCTGGATTTTTCTAGATTTTAATATAATCTTCTATATAAGAGTTATGATTAGCATTTCTAAGCAGCAATTTAGTACCAATAATAATACTTTATTAATAATAATACTTTATTATTGATCAAGATTTCCTGTCTCCTGTTATGTCTTGAAAACTGCTGGCTGGATTCAGTGCTTCTGAGCTTCTTTATACTGATACTCGCTGGCTTGCAATTTTGAAGAGAAGAATAAATAATTCACATGAGGCTAGGAGTTTTTGTTTATCTTTTTAAAAAATGTTGCAATGAAGTGATTCAAGTATTAGGCCATATAATGCAATTCCAAACATTTTTAAAATAGAAAACTTATGAGATAATGTTATTGATGTTCTATCTTGCCAAATAAATATTTCAGTGGACTTACAATGTGGAGCTGCTTTGGAGGGATTTCTGCTGACATTATTGTTACACAGTGTGATTGCTGTGCTGCCGATGTTATGCACCAAACCTGACCCACTGTAAAATGTTTACAGTCTTGCATTCTCTGTGTTCTAAAAATGAAGCAGCTTTCACAGTCTTTTATTCTCATATAATTTCTCCCTTTCACACAATCATACTTCGAAATCAGCAGCTTGCTTTGCTGGGCTGATATGCATGCTGCTTTATTTTTCAATTTCATCAGTAATAGGCTTTTCCTAGCTTGTAATGCTGCTCCACTGACACAATGATCATTACTCCTTATTCACACAAAAAGTCTAGTGAAGTCTCTCTAAAGATTTCAGTCTTTATGGTGGGGTTATTAAAATGTATAAAATTATTCAGATTAATAGCTTTCATTTTTCAGCACTTCATTCTATTTTTTCTTGAAATAGAGAATACATTTGTAATACTACTCTAGGATGTATGGAATCTGATACGTATCTCCTCTGGCTTCTGTGTTAGCTGGGCTTTGAAGTGACAATATACTGTGTGTGTTCAGACTTCCATAGATGGGGGAAGAGGAAAATAAAATTCTTTTCAGGATTTGTAAACCCTCTTCAAAAGTATCAGGGCCAGAAAAAATGTCATCAAGAAGCCATGTCTGCCAAACTATGGCTGCTTCTACTTTGGTGCCTAGTTGTATTTGGGAAGACAGTGGGTTCATAATGGTGAAGCAACACTTCCTACTTGTGTGCACGGCATCTCTGCTGGGCCAGAAGCAGCTTTCTAATGGACACAGGTCCTCAGATCTGAAGGCCAGACTTACTTTTAAACTCTGGCCACTGGACTTTAGGCTGAAGTGGGTATGTTATTTGTCCTTACCTGTTTTACCAGTGAAATACCATCTATCTCCATCACTTGGTTTGGTGGCAGCTACTCTGCACAGCTGAGAGCTCTCCAAGGCTAAAGGCTCTTAAAACCTTTTGGCTCTAGTGGCATATCCACATGTGTCTGGTGCTGTTTAGCAGCAGATAGCTGAAGGCTTTTTGATTCGTATGGTTGTAGTTTCAGGTGGAACTAGGCTTTATGATATTGTTTGTGTACAAGTTCAAAAAGCTTTATTTCAAAAGGCATTGTAAATCAGAGTAAAAATAGGCTGCTTTTCTTACAATGTAGCTACTCAGGGTGCTTTATTAATGCATACACTTGGGAGAGGTTTGGTTGTTTGGTACTTCTGTTAGTTCTGAATCCATGAGGAAATAAACCTCAACTGGGGTTGTTTTCTGGGTCATAGAGTTTTAAACTAAGGACTGTGGTGTCCCACCCTTAGGAAGGAACACCTAAGAAGGGAGCACCAAGTAGATGCTTGGTGGTCAAAAGGAATGACAGAAGTCAGAGGCTCCACAAAAGCTGACAAAGCTGTCTCAGTAAATTACACACCTGGCATGGAAATCAGTGTTCATTAGTCCCTTCTCTCCAGGTATAAATGCGTGGCAGTGAATATGGATAAAGGGTTAGGGCACAAAGGAAGGGAGAGTGACAGAGATGAATTAAAGAGGGGGAGAGAGAAACATGGGATGTAAAGAAGGAATAGAGAGCTCACCAGTCCTGGATGCAGGATGCTGATCAACCTGATCCAGCTAATGGTGTGGCCAGGATCCTGGGCTGCATATGTCCCTAGGCTTTGTTGGGTGCCTTTTTAATGATAGGATTCCCCCCTCTGGAGATAAATTTCTAATTTTCTATGCAAATTAGCTACCATGTGCAATTTGTTCTTCTAGACCTTTCTGGAAACGTGTGAGAGTGCTTCAGAGGCCTTTGGCAGTCTTGATCCCCCACTACTGTCCATGCCTTCTTCTCAGCCTCATCCCTGTGCTTGCGCTGTACTATGTTATATTTATGTCCTCAAGCCAGAACAAGGACATTTCTCCCAGGAAGGTGCTGCCCTACCTCTGTATGGCCCCCTTCTCCAGCCATGTTATTGCCAACAATCCTTGGTTGATATCACACCAGTCCTTGGCTGGCTCCACAGCTTTCGGTGCTTGAGATATACAATAAACATCAGCCCTTTATCTTCTACAGGAATACGTTACTGGGGGCTAGAAAGTTATTTCATATTCAGGAAAGTGTGCTGAGTTAATCCGTGCTGTTTTTTATGTGCTATGAGCTTAGAATATCCATATAAATACACCTCTCTCTTTTCACAGGCAGTAAGTTATAGAACCTCAGTTATTAAGCCTTAAAATGCAGTTCTGTCTTGGGATCCAACATAGGGAGCCATACTACTTCAGTAATAATCACAATTGTACCCATGCACTAAAGGTAAAACCCTTACGATTTCCCAGTTGTGATAGAGAGCAGAATGAAACACATTGTCATGTATGTTCTGAGGAAAGGTATTGGCCTGCCTTTCTGATAAAGTTGGCAGTTAAAAAATTGTTTTTATTGTTAAATTGGACAAATTTGATCTGGAAGTAGCAGAACACAGAAAGCAACAGACACAATAATGTCACTAGAATCAGTTTTCACATTAAGCCTCACAGACCTTGGTTTGGACCTCAGATTCGCTAGTGGAAATCTGGAATAGCTTAATCTGTAATTCATTTGAGTCTCTCCAGGCATACTTTGCTGGAATTGAATGCAGCCTCAGCCAACCCACTCCAGGCTAAATTGTTCACCTGTTTATTCACCTATGAACACGTGCATCTGCTCACCTACTGACACAGTTTCCTATGAAGCCAAAAGACAGGGGCACATTTTATAAAAGCACGGAAATCTTGACATTCATAACTTTTGACAGCCATGACAAATAAGCAGCCATATCCATTACCAGTCTCCAGAGTTATCTAGTATCCTTTCTTTATGTAATTTCTTACACCACTTTTTTTTTTTTACATCAATCTTCTTTTCACTTGATATTTATTATTCATAGCATTAATAAGAGTTCACTACTTCCCTTTTATTTTCATTGGTGTCTTGAATATTTTAACACAGTAACTATGCTTGCTTTGTTTCCTTGCTGTGGATTTTTTTGTGCCTTTTTTTATCTTGTGTTTTCTAGTTTTATCATCTGGAAATATTATTAAAGACATTATATACCTTTTCTTCATCCAAAGACATGGTGCATCTGTTGACCTTCAGGGCATATTGCAGGGGCCATCTGGTTTTCAAGGGTAGTGGGGGTTGGTAAGGAATGGGGAAGGATTTAAGGCAGAAGGAGATATTAGGTTACTTATTTATTATTTGATTAAGGTTTCGCTTTGTTGAAGGGTAAGACTGATTGGTACTTTGTTACAGTGTTTGTCTATTTGTAATCTTTGGTTCTTCCTGTGTTTTTTTATCATCGTTGTTGTTGTTTTGAAGTGATGCTGGGCTGGGGAAGCTCTTGTGTGCATGTGCTTGTCTTTGTCAAAATAAAACAATATGGCCCCAAACTGGTGTGAAGTGTTAACCAGTGCTGTTGTAGTCTGTTAGTACCAGGATTAAATGACACCATTTCAGACGTTGCTCATCTCTCAGTTGAAGAAGGTGTTAGTGACCAGTGAGGAATTAACAGGACAAAGTACCAAGTCCATTTCAACCTGAGAAAAGTTTGAGTTCTGGAACTTTTCCGCAGCTTTTCAGAGGGAGCCCGATAGTCTTTTTTAGTGAATTCACAGCATGTAGCTAAGAGATACCATTTCATTTCTACTCTTATCCTTCCAGAATGAAGGAGTCTGACATGTGTTCAGGTTTTACTGGGGCTGGAGACAGAGCAGGAAAATATGGAATCTTATCAACTCTGGATGCTCCCTGTTTCAATATGGCCACAGCAATTGCTGTGTTCAGTGCTTCAGTGGTTTTGATACACCTTTTCTTTGTTATCTTTTTCTCTTAGTACCTTTAAGAAACCACTGGTTGGCCATATAGGATATAACTTGGTGATTTTTCTTATATTTTGTAAATGTTTGTCATACATCATTTTATGAAATACACTGCAGTGCATAAAAAGCTTTGATTTTCATGTGCTAAAATCTGTTACAACTCAGTTACCCAAAATCTTATACATGAACTGAAAATATGGTGCACACTTTCTTAGGAGAGGAAAGAAATTCTTTTAAGTAAAGTTACAGAATAAAGTATTTGTTTTAACTGAAAATAAGAAACAGCCTGGTTCTGAGAGAAAAGTTTAAGCTCACGTTAGAAATCATCTTCTCTAAATTAATAAGGGGCTAATTTCAATTAAAGCAGAATTTCCCACGTTAAATTATCATGTCTTCATATGTGTAAGTTCTGAGTGATCTGTTTAAAACCCAGAACAAGCATCCCAGGAGGAGGGAGAGTGTATTTGTATGTGTGTGTCCCAATGCTTCTCCTCATTGTGTAATCTTCATAACTGACCCTCAGTATATCAAAATCTCCCCCCAGTCCAACAGCTCCTGCCCGTACACAAGCCTTGTCTGGGTTACAGTTATGACAATATGATGATCTTGTCATATGCTTTTGTATTTAATGATGTCCAGAACACTTACTAATTATTCAATTATTGTCAGTCTTCTCAGTGGATTTATTTCTCCATCTTGACCACTGTATTTTAGGAAGACAAAAGCCAATTGAGTTATACACTTACCTTACAAATAAACCAGTATGTATGACGAGGAAAAAGTAGAAGAAATAATGCACCTTTGTAGTGTTTAATCCTTTCTGCCTGAATTTGGAGAAGGGAAAAAGGTGGGGGGNACTAAGTAACTTCATTAGGAAAGTCTGCTTAATCCTTTGTGGTTTGGGGGATATTTCATGTTTAAATGTATTATCTGAGGTGTCATTCCAATCTTGCTCTTAGCTTTTTCTCCAGTTTCTTTTAAATAAGCGGTGAATTTGAGACTAAGGCAAAAGAACTTATAGAAGCATAGTTAAAAGCTTGCTTTGCTGTTTGCCTTATGACCTAATAAAAGCATTGCAGAAGCTTACCTAAATGAAACAGATAGAGACCTGGTTCCTTGACCTTTTTTGTTTGTTTGGGGTTTTTTATTTTGTTTTTTAGAGGAGGATTGGTTAGCTGATCATAATTTTGAGGAACAGCAGAGGACAAAAAGACAAGCTATTGTCTTTTCCAATGGTCATGATCAAAAGCTTTCTTACAAAGTCACACATGGGTTTGTAGAAGTTCTACCCAAGGCTCATGGCTGCCTGCGCTAGCTTTCCAACGTGTGTAGCTTTTCTTAAGAAAACACATAAAAAGATAAAACATCTGTCAGAAGAACTTTTTGTTTGGAGAGCTTTGTGAACCACACCTTGGAATTCCTTCCTTGGTGGTAGTGAGTTTGTGTAAATGTGAAATAACCAAGAGTAGTGTCACACCTTGGAATTCCTTCCTTGGTGGTAGTGAGTTTGTGTAAATGTGAAATAACCAAGAGTAGTGTCACACCTTGGAATTCCTTCCTTGGTGGTAGTGAGTTTGTGTAAATGTGAAATAACCAAGAGTAGTGTAATCTGATTTCAGCAGCTCGGGGGGTTGTGAAGGCTTTCAAAGAGATTCATGGTGCCATAAAACATAAAACTTTGATATAATTACAGGTTTTGCTTTTTTAACAACATACAGTAAAATCAGGCACAGTAAGAACATGAACAAGCAAGGAATCATGTTGTGTTCAGGTTAGCATGCAGTACGAAAAGTTAAAGACTGAAAATTTTATTTTACAAAACTGAAAGCCTGTACTCTAAATTAATTTGTTCAAATCTTATTCTGTGGATTATATCCCCACTTCCTTTATATTTTAATGCAGAGTTCCTGTCTGCTGCTTTTTAATTCATGCAGAAGTGCTTATGGAATTGTAAATTAAATTGTTTTCTGAATCAGACACCAACTAGATCATTAATTAAATTCCAAGTATAGAGCCAAACCATATCCTGGCTGCCTCTGTAATGTTGATGGAATTAAAACAGGTGTGGTGACAAAAAATTTTATGTGGAAAGTCTTGATTACTTTGGTTAGACATAACAGAGTAAGTCTGTTTGACTTTCAAATCCTGAATGAATTTGCAAGATGTGAATCTGGAATAACACTGGTAGGCCGAACAGATTCACTGACAAGTGACTGGAGTCCCTTAACTATAGCCATTTTTCCCATGCATTTTTGAAGGCATGTCTGAAGGAATAAAACATCTCTAAGTTCTGTTGGAATTTAAGAAGTGATTTTTTTCTCATTAGAGTATCGTATTTTGGTTTTCTTACCAAAGCAATGTTTTTAATAGAAAACGCTAAACTTTTTAAAGTTCTGAAGAATGTGAAGTAGGTTGATGGATGTTTATAGGAAACATTTTCCCAATAGAAGAGAAAGCATGAAAAGAATGTGCAGATTACCATTTGGAAATGGAGTAAGTAAACAAGGCTGCTAACTGATGGAAATCAGATAAAAAAGGTTGAGAAGGGCTCAAAAGGACTTAAAAAAAAAAAAAAAAGAAAAAATAGACACTGGAACAGGTTGTCCAGCGAAGATGTGGATTCAGCCATGCCTGAAAGTGTGGAAGGCCAGACTGGATANAAAAAATAGACACTGGAACAGGTTGTCCAGAGAAGATGTGGATTCAGCCATGCCTGAAAGTGTGGAAGGCCAGACTGGATAAGGCCTTGAGCAACCTGATCTAGTGGGAAGTGTCCCTGTCCATCGGAGGGGTTTGGAACAAGATGATCTTGAAGGTCCCCTCCAACCCAAGCTATTCTGTGGTTCTACAGAAAATTAAAGTTGCTTACATAAATTTGGAGATTTTTCCAAATTTATAGGTTAAGGTAATGTTATCAAGGGTTGCAAGTCTGTGTGAAAAACAAGATGATTGTGAGGTTGACAGTACCTGAGCATTGAAGTAGTATAGCAAGAAGGGCTGCAGAGCAAAGGGAGAAAGAGTGTTCAGAATAATTCTGGAGAATAATCACATTAGAAATGGATAAGGATTCTGGTCTTCGGTATAGAAGAGGCAAGTCTGAAGCACAGAGTATGTTTTCATAAGTGATCATTAAAATAAGTTTTGAATGAGATTGCCTTTTTCATGGTGAATAAGAGAATCGAGGACAGAGCTCCATGGATTCCCCAAATGAGGTGTAAAATGCAGTTAAAAGTGAATAGAAGCATCCAAAACAAAAATTAATTCCATATACTGTGAGAAGAAGTGTAAAAAATAAGCAGCTTCTTTTTCAGTTGAAGCCATGGTTATATGCACCGTTCACATTTCTGTCAGTGGTTTCTTTTGGTTTCTTTACTGAAGAATTGAATTCAAAAGTAGAAAAACCAGTATACTAGAGTACTTGAGGGTGTGCTAGGTGTTTAATGAAAAACCCTTCTGTCTTCTGATACACATTTTACATCTGCTGTTCCTGTGGATTGTAAAAAAAACCAGCCTGTCATTTTGCCATTTATTATGTGATACAATGGATGGGATTAAATCTATTGAACAGGAACAAATTTTGAACAAATCAGTGTATTTATATGAAAAGTTAGATTAAACCCCATAGGTAAATAAAAAGTATAAATATGGAAGATGTTTATTGAATTTGGATTTTCAGGGCGATGCTACCTAACTCCTTTTCTTCGAAAAAACCCCAACAAAACACACACACACCCACACATACATACATGAAAAAAGAACTTAGAAGCGTGTATTTCTAGTCTAGAACATTGGTTCTTTTGGGTGGGATCATCTCACCTAACTTTTTACATAGATGTTACATAGATGTCAGGTAACAGAGGTGTCTGGCTACTTTGGAGCCATCCCTGATGCAGGCTTGGGTGCTCCCAGCCCGTGAGCTCTCTCCTCGTGGGCAGGCTCACCCATCAGGTGTATCAATCCCCAGAAGTGCCTGTCTCCCGAGATGGAGAGGAGCTGCCCTTGGATACATGTCTTTATTCTGCCTGTCAAAAAGACATCGACCCAACTATTAGCTTCTGCTACATCTCACTTACCTAAATAATTACTCCTTTCTGTCCCTCAAATACTTAGTTTAAAATATAGCTGAGCTTGCATTCATTTTATATGTATTTTTAATCAGCTATGCCCTTCTGACCAAGGTTTTTATTTGTCATAACTGATATCTGATGTTATCATCTTTCTGAAATTAAAATAACTTGCTGTAAGGTACTTGATAAGAGAAGAAAACTAAGGTAAAATTTTTAAAGCAGAGAGAAGACACATAAATAAGAACATGGGTTCACTGTTAAAGACATGCCAAAGCAAGCAATGCTTGGAGGGTATTGAGTGAGGTCAATAGGGAGGAGCTGAGTAGCTCCAGGCATGTGTATAACTAATTTTTGAAATACTACAAGTGTAACTCACATTATAAATAGCCATATGTTCATTAAGTAACTGAAGAAGGAAAATCTGGGAAAAGTTTGTCCAGACATTTATAACTTTTTTAAGGGCAGTTGATTCTTTCCATATGATTTTCAGATTAAAAAGTGAGTTTCATCTCTTGAGACTACTCATTGTTGAGAGCTGCAGTAAAGGAAAAGAGCAAAGTTATCATCCAAGCTTAAATGCAAAACATGAAAACCTTCGGGATTTAAGCTGACCATTGGTTTCTTGATACAGCTTTTACTTTATAGCAGAGGTATATAGCAGATCTTCTCCAAAAACTTAGTTTAGCTTTTTTCCCTCAAGTACAAAGTGGTGTTTGAATGCCTGAACAGCAAGGGAAGAATACGCCTTCTGCCTATCAAAATGAAGGTGTTCAGTACATATTATGCAATTCATTCTCATCATAAAAGATGTACTGTTTCTGTATTTCTAATTTCATATTCATAGCCATAGTATAATTGTAAACAAAAAAGGATAACCTTTATATGATGTGTATACAGGGAAAGTGAATTTATAAACTAAGAGCAAGGGCAGTTCATAGTGGAAAAAACTGGAATAAAGACAGGTTAGTCTGCAGACACTATTGTAAATGTCAAGTAGATTTTGACAGCTGGTAAGTTGGAGACATAATTACAAAAAACTTCCATACATATATAGACTGCCTTTTAGTGTGAAGAATTGGCACACAGTGAAATGAGAGGGTGAGTAGCATATAGGGGATTAAGGCAGCTGAATTCTAGTGGAATCTGGGGGCAAACAAATAGACCTCCAAGACAAAGACTTGGTCACACTGGTGTTATGTATTTGTTGATTTGTGGCGTAGTGATCTATCCTAATTAAAGGAAGGTTCATCTCATGCAGTTTTCCACCCCAGAGAGAGCCTCTGTAATACAGAAAAGAGGAAGGTGTCAGAGGCAAACTTGTTTGGAGTGATGAAGATTTCTCTTTAACAGACTGGTCTCTGTGGCAGTCTGTTTTGATGGAAGCTCTTTGTACACTCAGCTAAATTGTTAGACATTATGATCAGTTGGGTTAAATAAAGGGAGATCGTTGTTTAGGGGAGATCCATATTTAAGCAAGCATTGGCATTTCTGTTAAACATATTTTCCAAAAATTACTGTGGATTTAGACGTATCTAAAAGTCTTCATAGAAAATCAATTACATATATACTTGTGCACTTTAAGTATTACTTCAGTATATATTTGGTTTTGGCTTCAGTTTAAATTACAAATAGAAGGACACTTGGCTGTGACTCTACAGAGGGAGAGATTAGTTTGGTAATGCATACTATTTCAGGAACTGAGCTATACATTTATTTCTGGATCTTTGTCTTTAGTCTTTTGCTTGGATTTCTCGGGAGGCTTTCTTTATAGTTGTGCTTACCTCTCCATTTTTTAAGACATGCTTTTTAATAAGTGTTCTGCAAGTCTAGCAGTACTGCTTGACACAGGGCTTCCACTCCATGAAGTTGCTGCATCAGGAGGAGATTCTGCTGAATCACAACTCAGTATGAACAGCTTAAAAACAAAATATTTGAATGTTTGATAGAAACCAAACATGTTGGAACCCTGGAAACTGAGAAGTTTTTTTTCTTCATTTAATGTGAAATACAAAATCATGCACTATAAATTGTGACCTACTAACTAATGAATTATTATTTGCATTAATCTAGTGAAAGTAGTACTCTGTATTTGCTGCTGGAGTTTTAGAGAAAGTCATCAGCTCCATTATGAGAAGACTTAACTGTGTACCTGGATCTAGCCAAGGCAGTAAACCCCCATCTGGCAAATGTAACCTTTCCAGCAGGTTTTCTTCATTTCTCAATTCAGCGAATAGCTTAAAGATGAGAAACTGCTTGGGAGATTACTAGTCAGGAAAGCCCCTACTTTCTCCCAGTTAGTAATTTCACTAGAAAACCAAGAAAGAAGGGCTGAGATCTGCTGGTTTTGAAATCTTGGAGGGCATAGGGACCAGAAATACTTAGTTTCTCTAATTACAGATAATTTCTTTTGTATGTATTGAATTGATTCAAAATGTTCTACTGTTTACAGGGTCATGAGTTTTTTTACATAAACCTTTATTAACGGTAAAACAGTGTTTGAAAAGATGCTATTGTGTTTAAAACATGGATTTTTCTCTTTTTTCCCATTTTAATTGAAGTTTAATTTCCATTAAAAAAAATTACGGCCCTATATGTAAGAAGGGGTCATTTATTATTTTTCTAGCTAAATGGTGTGTAAGAATAGTAAATGTAGGTTAGCACACATTCTTCCTTAGGTGTGTATGTGACACAGCTTCATGGTAAGCAAGTTGCAGTATTGACCTGGCGTAAAGATTGTATTTCATTGTAGGGTAATTAGTGTGTACTAAGAAACACTGAAAAGAATAACGAAAATATCAGCGTTGTAAGTGGCTGTGCAGCTCCAGGATATTTTGGCCAAGATCCACAAAACACGTAGGGTGTTGGCCTGAATTGAAGTGGGCGAGCTCTGGGAGGGGAAGATAAGAGCAGCAAGCCCTTCCGAAGGGATGGGTGGGTGACACTGGGCATTCAGCTGAAGCTGTGGCCATCCCTCCTGCCCAGGGGTGCCCTGTCCCTCCTGCTGCTGCTGTCCACGGCTGGCTCAGCCAGCATCGCTCCCCTGTGAGCCAGAGGCTGGCCAGCCTTCTTCGAGGCACTGGAGAAGCTGAAAGAGCCCAGGTTGGTTGGAAGCTGTTTTCCTGTTCTTTCCGTGGTTCATGTATGTGGACTGTGTGGAATATGTTTTCGGGATTCTTTTGAGGAAAGTGCTAACTGAAGCACAGTTACTAAAGCAAATCTTGGTGAGACAGAAAAAAAACGAAATAAGTAATAAATTAGATCTAAAACATGCATATTCTTTTCATGTTACCAATAGGATTGGAGGGAAAATACTGTACTTGCATTTTGCAAAATTGAATTGCAGTGAAACGCTTCAGAAAGTATAGTATCAAGAATAATCAGTTACTTTGTAAGCTTTTTCCATTTGAATTGCTGACTATTCCTCATTACTCAGAGTTTTTTTACAATGTGCATGGGTTAAGTTGAATTAGTGTGTTTTATAAACACCAGGTCTTTAAACACAAAATATCAGAGGCCACCCATAGCAGAGGAGTGTAAAGAGTACATGAAGTCTTCCACCTCAACATCAATGGCTTGATGGTGTCATCATCACTATTAATTAATTTATTTAACTATCTGAAATTGATCTGTTTGACTTTTGAGTTCATTTCCTGGCCTGGTAGGAAGTTTGAGTTATTTCTAACTTCAATATTGGTGTGTTTCATCAGAAAGGAAGAGACTTGAGAGCTGTGCCACCTTTTCTCTGGGAAGAGGTCAGCATCAAGCAGGGCAGCATGGAGAAAATTTGCAACCTTTCATGTGAATCTTTGTTGGTTATTCTTCACCTAAGGTTGATCTTAATAACCTGTTGGTTCATTGCAGAGCAAGAACATAATGAAAAAATACATAACTTGTGGACAGTTCTTAGAGATTCTAGAAAAATTCCTCAAACTGTTGGAAACATAAGTCTTCCTAAATATTTTACACTGAGCAGAATTGAGATAGTGTTTATTAAATGCCTTTTGTTTATTTTTTCCATCTGCAGTCATATGGTAGGATTCTCAGAACTGGTTCCATGCAGTCAAATTCTCCCTATAAACTGAGTACTTCAAATATACTGGTGCTGAGAGTTTTTTTTTTCAATCCCAAAAACATGTGAAGAAGGGAATTTAGGAAAGAATGGGAGGAAGTGACTGTTGATTGCCATTATGGTGTAACAAATCTCTGATATTAATTTGGATTCCCCCATATCTGTATATGTATTGTCTATTCTCAAGACTTGAAAATACAGAAAATTAGTCTTCTGTGTGAAAGAGGAGGTCTCTCTCCATCTTGTCTTATCCATCCTGCTTTGTGCAACAGTTGCCTAAGCCTAATTCTCTTTTATGTGATATTGATTAACAGCCATGCTGAGTCTGGGACTGTCACAGGGACTAAAGGGTATTTAATTATTCAGCTCCAATAAAGTGGAAGACAGTGCAGCAGCAGCAGCTGTAAGTCATTGGTACTTCATCTCCAAAATATAAGAATTGTTCAATGATAACACAGCAATTCTCTCCTCCTGGCTTGAAGGAAGTTAATAGAAATATAGACTGAATATTTGGAGAATGTGTGAGTGATGGGCTTGTCCTCAAGATAACTCCATTCTTTGTTCTTAGGCACAATGCCAAGTGATTGTACTCACATGAAAAGAATACCATTTCACCAGAGGCACAATATTCCTAAAGTCAGATTTTCAAAAAGGAAGGTGTGCAAGAGCATTTTTCTGGTTATTTGTTTGTAGATCTATCACCTCAACATGTACATGAATATTTCACACTTGTTGTGAAAATCCCAAGTTCTCATGAATAGGTTCAATGTGCTAACTTACTGTAGAAATATACTTGTATGGTTTTATATTCCACAGTATATTGTGAAAACATGTTTGTATATTTTTGGATTTCGACTGAGTTGAAAACAAGGATTTGATGGAATCTTTTTCAAGTTTAGAACAAGACATAGAAAAATTAAGGACACTGTTGTATTCAACAAATAGAGCTGAGATCCCTAAAACCACAGGTATTTTGTGCCATAACGTGCCAATGAAGCCTGCCACAAATTTACAGCATTATTCTGCATTAGTGTTCCTCTAAAAGATGTGTTGGTGTATCTCAGTACTGGAGCCATGAGGAGGTCCCAGAGCTGTAGGGTCTTGGGGCTTGGACAATACCACTGTCTATGCTTCATTCATACAGTCTTCATTAGATAGCTACTTTTGTCATGGTTAAAGAAGAGATACTGGCCAAAGTGGATGTTTGACTTCATGTAGTAAGTCTGTTTAATTTTAAATTTGCATTTAAAATAATTTTAAATCTTGCATATATTATGCAGAATTGTGTTTTGTGAGAAATATATAATCTTTAACATGCTTCATAAGACATGGAAATTAGAACATAAATAACACATATTCTAATATGAAATTGTGAGCTACATTTTGTCTGGACTGAACAGTAAGAAACATCTTAATAGAGTGTGATTTCTTAAATCAGGTAGTAGCTATAGCCTTGTTTGGATTTTTAATAACATTTTGTAGTTCAGCATTGGGAGCAATGGCAGCCTGTCCCAGAGCATTATGCTTCTGTCTTGAAGAAGACAAAAGAGCTT
>VZTT01049936.1:28766-52910 GCA_013400855.1 Buphagus erythrorhynchus
TGGATGTGATATTATTCATTGCTAAAGAACACAAAAAACACCAGTGTGCTGATGTTTAAGGGGTTTTGGGTTTATTATGTTCATATTAAGTTTTCAATTATGGATGGATTTTTTTCCCTTGTTTGGGGGAAGTAGGGTAGAAAAGACAGGAAACGAGGATCCAGTAGCTTGTTCTCATGTTTTGAAATTATTATTATTATCCTAATCTTTAAAAATAGTTCCTCCTCACAGATTAAGATTCATCAGAGCAGAATAAAGATGTCAGAATGAAACAAGTGCTGTGCTTTCTTATAAAACAGTTTATTGCCCAGTCCTTCCACCTCATTAGTAGATCTTCACATCTTTTATTCTCAGTTGTGTTAATTCTTTGGCGGTTTTAGGAATGCAGATGGAAGGCAGCTCTCTGCACCAGGGTTAAATCGGATCAGACTGTGTAGTCACAAGGCAGAGCGAAAAGAGAGTGAGTTTATGGGAAAAATCAATTGTTGGTATGCGAGTACAAATTAAAGCCAGCTTGCCTCACTGTTTATTTAAGAGATGAACTTTACTGTGACTGGCAAATGGATCACGAACCTAAATAATGTCATTGTTTTACTCATTAAAGCTGGAGCAGCGAAATAAACTAGCACAGCCCATGTCTGTGCACGATCTCTTCAGAATGAGATGAGGTAGAGCTGTTAGAAAAAATAAATTATTTTAAATTAATTCTTTGTTGCTTCCACAGCTAGACTTTAATTAATTGGTACATGATCAGGATAGCACAGAGTGCTAAATCTCTAGAGAGGCTGATTTTCTGCCCTGCCCTGTGCTGTTCAGTCCTTTAATATTTATGCATGGATAAATGGATATATATGGTCTGCATGGATGTTTTTATAGTGATACTGGACCCACAGACCAGGGTGTAATTTTGTCATTTCACAAGCATTGTCTGGTTTTAGAATAAGGTATATAAACCTCTACGTTTCATTTGTATTGGATAGTATTTTCAGAACAACAGTTACAAAAAGTTTGTCAATGGTATAATTTTTTTAACAACAGTCATTAAGTGCACAGATGCACTTGGTCCTATGTATAAATTCCATATTGTACTAGAAATAAATCCCCCAGTGCTGTACATTCAGTTTGATTATTATTGCATTTATTGAATGGCTGGGGTTGCTCAGCCTTTGGCCTTGAGCCGTTGGCATGCCTCAGGTGGTAAGCAAATTGCATACAAATGCACTGCTTGTCATGTCTTGCTGCTTAATTTGTTCTTTGGAATAAGTTAGTCTCATAATAGGCAGACATATCACAAAGCAAAAAAGCATGGGAGAGAGGTGAAATATTGGCCTTGTGAAGCCCTTCCCAATTTTGATTCACTTATCTTTCATGGAAGGTAATAAATATTGAAATAAATGGCATGCTTCTGCTTTACAGAATTTGTCAGCATGTTTGCATCTGTCAGCAGACTCCTAATAAAGCGTCCCTTCACTGGCCCTGTGGTGGGTCTGCATTGTCATCTGATGGTAATATGTAAGCACCCTTTTCACAGGAAGGTAGGGAAATGCTTGATGGAGGAACTCCTGTACCCAAAAAGCTGATCACCCGTTAATTAGAACAGATTCATTGCCTTTAATAGTAGTGTCAGTCTAGAGTACATTTTTGGGGTCACAGAGTCAATACAGTGCTATTTTTATGATAGTTTCTTTTTAATGTGGTATTTCTGAAAAGTCACACCAGTGCCTCCTTTGGAACAAAGAGGTACATATACATAGTTCTGAATAGCTCAGCAGCTCACAGAAATAATAAAGGACAAACAACGGATCATTTAACTTTTGGGTAGTGAAGAACTTTATTCTTCCAGAGTATTCATTGCAATGCAGAGTATACATTGCAATGCACACAACAGAAAATTATTCAGATATCGACCATGGTGTATATTGCTAGAACCTCATAATAGTGTTATTTAATGATAGATACCAGGATATGTTGCTCTGCTTGTATCAGTTTTTGTTATGTTACAGTGTATCTCACAATTATTTGGTGCATGACATCAGGTTTGAGAAAGAATTGTCATTTTGGATGGCTCAGTATTTATCTATTGGCTTTTAATCAGACTATGTGCTATTATATCTTGCTACATTCAATTAACTCGAAATGTATTTGTAGGTCTGTGTGTCTGGCAATTTCTATGGATGATGGATTCAATCCTATTAGACAGTCACTTTGATAAATTTTTAATACTTTATGCCCAGAATGGCAAAGTGTAGTTCTCACTATTTTTGATGACCAAGCCTGGACTACTAGAACATGCGGTCTAAATAAATAAGGCAGTATCAAGATTCTTCAAGCCTAGTATATAATCTTTTCACTTTACTGGTGAACTGGAACATTTTTCCAAATTCATCATGCTTTTGGGTATTCTTTATATCATAGCATCAAAGCTTGGATGAGTTTTTATCTTGTAAAATGTGAGTCAGTAGGATCTGAACCCAGCTGAGTTTATGGACTAATTTTCAGCCTTAAAATGTGACAAATACAATGGAGTATTTTATTTGTTCAATTTGCAGTATTACATCACAAGTCCATCCTGTCTGCCTGTTGCACAAACAGTGCATAGCCTGTGAGGATGAAGAGAAAGGATTTGTCACTTGCAGTCTTCTTTGTTAAGGATTCGTAGCGTGTTTTAAGGACATCCATTGGGTGTGTGTGGAATGGTGACTTTCATATTTCATATTGTGACCATTAGCAACCACAGATAAATTTAATCATACCACTCAAAGAACACAGAAAGCTGTACAGAATACTAATAATGTGAATCATGAATTTTTAAGCTCTCAGAGGATGCTCCAAAAAGAAATTGATTAATCACTGTGCTAAAATAATATAACACCTCGAAACAGACTTTTACTTGGGTGAACATCATAAGATAGTGGTTTAATGTCAATACTGGATGGCAGTAGTCTCCATGAAGCAGTTCTGGCTCAGTAATGAGTTTGCAGGTATGTTAATTACTTTAGAATCACTTAGGATTTCTCTAATGTTCCTCTTCTGCTTAACATGGTGCACCTACACCTGTGTACGCACTCAGAACATGAAACCCTTCCCTGAATTTGATGGAGATTTTGTTAGTTCACTCATTTGTGTTAAGAAAACAAAACCAACCAGCTCAGTAAGCAAGGTTGGTGTTGAGACATTCTCCAGATCATACCACAGTTTTCTTTCTACCTAGGGGACAAAGAGCAGTATTTCACATGTTGGTACAAAAGGGTTGTGTGGAGTTTTAGTGTTACAGCCCTGAGAATATGGCATATCCTCCAGAAATCCTGGCACTGCAGCCAGCTGGCCCAGAAATACAAGCATGGTTTTGCAGCACAGCCTCTGTCATGAAAGCTACTCCATCACTCAAGTAAATCCTGACCCATCTTGTGGTGAAAAACTGTCAATTTATTGATTTTTCTATTTCTCTCTCTTTTTTTACACTTTCACCCTGCAAAAAATATGCTGTAGGGAAAATGGTAGCAAAGCAATTGGTAATTCTTTTTAACAAATTGCATAGAAGCAGCAGGATGCACTAGATGCTTACTAGAACTACAGTTTAAAAATAATCTATGAGCATAATATTTAAGGCTTCAAAACAGGTTAACGTAATAAGTGGCACTAAACATATTTAAAGAAGTAAAGGATAAAAGTAAAATAAATATTGTAGCATCTTAATCAAAATTAGATTTCACAGAGTACAGGGGGTAGAACTGTCAAGTCTGAGAGATTGGATCCATTTGCTGTTAATGTTCAGCTCTCATGCACTAGGTTTTCTGCCCTGAAAGAAAAATATGAGTTCTCTAGAATAATCCAGCCTTTCATTCTGTTTTGCAGCCTTGTCTAAGCAGATGAATCTGATAATTCCTTAAATGGGAGATTTGCCAGCTGAGAGAAACCTAGAGGGCAACAAATGGGCAGTGATGACAGAATGTCTTGAATGCTGAGAATGTTGTTTTGATTCCACACTGTTTAAAAATATATTTGTCTAGTGGAAGGTAAAATGTTACATAGACAGATAACATAGGAGATTTCCAAGGCATTATACACATACGTACACACATGCACACACAGTATTTGTTTGGATTATTTTTTTTCTGTAGGCTTAACCCAGATAAATTAAATTACAAAAGCTCTTAAAAAAAAAAAGGAGGGGGTGAGGAGGAGGCAGGGCACGAAGCAGTGAAATCAAAGCAACTGTGCCTTAAGGGTGCAGAGATTTCCTTATCTTATCCTGCTGTTTCTAGGTATTGCAAAACATATGGCTCACCTTTAGGGGCAGTCCCCAAACAGTGGGAGATGTTGCATCCCATCTGTGCTGCAGCAACTGGAGGTGCAATAACAAGGTGAATTGAGGACGCCAAGATGACTGTTTAAACTCATTGCTGGTTTACTGAGGTGCTGTTGGGAGGATGGTGGTGGGGCACATTTTGTTTGGGGGGGGTTTTTTAGCTACCATGTGGATGTGCCTTACAAGTCTAAACATGGGTTCTGCTGGAGAAAAATTGTTCTGAGGAAGCTTGGTAGCCTTAAGGNCGCCAAGATGACTGTTTAAACTCATTGCTGGTTTACTGAGGTGCTGTTGGGAGGATGGTGGTGGGGCACATTTTGTTTGGGGGGGGTTTTTTAGCTACCATGTGGATGTGCCTTACAAGTCTAAACATGGGTTCTGCTGGAGAAAAATTGTTCTGAGGAAGCTTGGTAGCCTGAATCAGGAGTAAAAATTCCAGGATCCCAGATATTGGGAAAAGCAAAGAGAAGTATGAAAAGCTAAGAAGGAAAGCATTTCTCTGTCTCCCACATTGTATTCTGGCAGCAGCTGAGCTGGCTGAATAGGCTCCTGTCCCCCACTGCTCAAAACTGTTCAGCGTTGCTTCCACGAGATTTCGTTGATCATGTAGTCACTCTCTAACCTGATTCGTTCACTATAATCTAGCTTAGTTGGAACACTTTTTAGCAGTAACTCTCTGAACTCTTTAATAAGAATCATTTGGACATGAGCAGTTATTCCACAGACACTGAGGGGCAGCCATGTTCAGCAGGAATGTAAGGGAAGAGTGATTATGAGGAACAAGGGAATAATGCTACTCTAGTGAAGCTTCACTCAGAGCAAGAAGGATAATGACAGACTGAAATTGCATACTGCAGTGGATAGAATGGAGAATATAGCTAGACTTACCCTGATGAAAATTAGCTTTCTAATACTTGGCCCCCAAAATTTCTAAGCCAAGCTTCTAAGCCTCTAAGTTTATGCTGCAGAATTTTCCTAAATAATTTCAAAGGCCAGGGCAAAAAATGATTTAACACCTTTGCAACTGACTAAAACACTTTAATGTAAACAAAATCTGTAAACTAAGATGCAAAAGATCTCTTAATGATCTTTTTTTGTTGTTGTTGCTTCTATCATTACTATAATTATTCTTTTACTTCAGTCAGTCTTTTACTGTTAGGTCCTTCTTTTCCTGCTAATGTGATACAAGAAAATCACTTGTTATAATGAAGACTGAATATTCATACCCAGCTTTAGGCATCAGCATCCATATACATAAATTGGAATAAAAGTTAAGTGGCATGAACATCCCTGACATGTTCTGTCATGATATAAAAAGGATCTTTTTCATTTAATACAGCAAATAAAACTAGCTATCTTCCTGTGCAAATACTTGTTCTCGTTTTTCATAATACTCTCAATTTGCAGAAGGAAAGTTTAGCTTGCAAGATGAAAAGACTGATGGGTTTCCAGAACTGCAGGCCATTTCCCTTTTGTTTTGAAGTCAATGGCAATTGTACTTCTGAGACTCTGGGAAAGATTGCCTTTTAATGCTGTCTAAAAGTAACATCACATACTGTCTGCATAAAATTCAGTGATATAAAATGTTCATAAAGGTGTAGTGCTATATTAGGGCATGCACATATATGTACAAATATGAATAGTCTACATTGCAATTTGAATTATTGTTCTGATCTGTATGACTTTCAGGTGTTTTTAATTTATTAGTTAGCATTTCAAAAAACAGAGCTACTATTCATTGAAAAGACCTAAATGTATTTATCTAATAAAATTAATGCACAGGTAAGCATTAAATGCTGTGGGATACTTCACATTGATGGAAGTAATAAAATCTTCTTCCCCTTTTTACTTTTAGCTCCTTGTAAGATTCTTGCAAGTTTTCAAAAAATTAAATTTTCAGCAACTGATCAGTGCCTTTGGACCCTAATGCTGGAGTAGCAAGGCTGAGGAAGCTTCAGGGAGAATAAAAGCAACTTCGCAGTTTTCTGCATTTCAAAAGTTCTTCTCCCTCCTCAACAAGTTTAACAGTTGAATTAGTTGAATTTTCAGAATTTGGTGGGGTTTCACATTTGTCTTCTTGTGTGATTTGATTTTATTAGAGTTTTGAAACGTGATGCAGATTTTTTTCATCATGGCTTTGGAAAATACTTTAGGAACTTTACTATGTGTGAACATACCATGAAGTAGAATGATGTATTGACTGAATGGCTTGGATAACGATTTGCTAGTGCTAAGATATTGAGTATGCTTTCTGTGTGTCCCTTCAATTAAGTAGTCTAAAGAATCATTATAAATCTGTGAGCTTCATTATCTGAATACCTCTTGAAGTAGATAGAAAATTGAAATAAAAGAAACTGAAGATGGATAGATCATACCATTTATGGTGTCATAATTGCATCAAAGCACAGAACATAGGTATATTGAGAGATAATCCTTTAATGAATTCATTAAAGGAATTTATCCTAATCTTTTTATATAAACAAACTTTTGTAACATATATACTAGTCAAAATTGTCATATATGCTATCAAAAGAGGTGAATTTTGTCTCAGTGTAGAGGTTTTATTTACTCCTATATGGCATATAATGATGAGACAGCTACTATCAGCCATCAGGTTAATCAGAATAACAAATCAACAAGACCAAAATTTATCAAAGTTATTTCTTATAACATGCAGATGGTAATTTTGAAGGGATTTTTCCTTGAAATTTCACTCCTGCTGCTGACTCTTAAAATATTTCATTTAAAAGTTCCAATGTGTTGAAATTACCTGTGTTACTGACCAAGTCCAAGGACTGGGTTCCTCAGACCGGCGCTCTTTACCACCAAGTCTGTGTGATGTTCATTGACAGGTTATTTCATCCATGTCTTTTGAAATGCTCAGGTTTTTCACAGCCATATTTACTGCGGATGATTCACGTTCCTGCTCTTTTTTCTCATTTAGTGTATTTCTCTAGCCAGTATTCTCAGTTGTATTTTTCATATCCAGACAGTATAACCTATTAATCTGTCCTGCATTTTAATTGGAGATAGATTAAAATTCACATACATACTTTAAAACTGTAATTTAATTTAATATAAATAGTTTTTACTCCTACATCTCTACAATGATTCAGGTAAAAGGAAAAGGTAATGTTGAAAGAGAATCTGCAGTGTAACAAAAGCATTCTGTATCTTTAATTATCAGTCTTAGCTTTATTATGGTTGCTTAACCAGCATAAGCTTTATATGATCAGAAGGAATGCCTCACATTTGGTGTCTTTAAGACCTTGGATCTATCTGGACTCAATATGCAATTTTTTGGTGTTTTTTATTAAACTCCCTATTTTCTATGTAAATAGCACAACAAGCATATGTAATTTTAGTATGGAGAGATTCTTACTGTAGGATCCTATGATAATTCAGGACTTCAGAAGGTCCAACACCCAGGTCAGAGCTGGGCCAGCTTTGGGGTTCAGCTTTGGGGTTATTTGTGGCTATTCTAGGTTTGATCTAGTCAGGAGTCCAGAAATGGAGACTGCACAGAAGTTGTTGGGCAATAAAATTCATTATCTTTCTAATGCTGAAGACAGTAATTACTGAATATAAAAATTGCTTTTCAAATGCATTTTACAAAGGGTGCTCTTTTTGTAGATCAATGTGTTAGGTCACTTCTGCCATGCTTTTTAGAATAGGCATTTATGTGCACTCCTAAAACGCTCTGCATTTTTGATTGCTTAACATGCCATGTCCTTCCAAGTGTACACTTCCTGTCATACAAAGTATGGATGTTAGTGGACTGTGACTGTAGCTGTTTCATTCTTACATGATTCCTCTCTTTTCCTCAAACTCTTCTTTGCTGCTTTTATTAAAAAATCTTGAGAATTCAGTGCAGCCATTTAAATATAAAGCTGCTGTATATTTGCCCCTGATTTACAGGAAAGAATCTGTATGTATAATAATTTTGACAGTGCTTTAAAGAGATACTATTAACCTCAAGAATTTAAAAATTGTCTCAGAGTTAGTACCCAGGAAATTCAGCTTCACTGACAATATAACAACTTTTTTCATAAAGCACACAAATTAAGGCAATATTTTGTTCTTTGCCTGGCAAAGACTGTTTCCTAGTTAGGAAATTCAGGACCATGATCTGTTTTATTAAAATTTACTAAAAGCAGGAGAGGATTTTTTGACATTTTTTACTGCAGAATGTTCTTTTGATTAGATCTGATGTTTGCTCTGCTCAGTACCACTGCATTTCAAAGGAGTATGTGTTAACAGGAGTGTGAAATTCTGCATTTCATGTGCAAGTGTGACTGACAAGTGTTGAGCTTCGGATGCTTTGGGGCAACCCTTGCTCAGGATACTGTCTGCCCTGTGTGGGAGTAGAAAATACACTAAAGAGAAGATGAGGCTAGGAAGGAAGAGGCTGTCTTTGAGCAACAGGCAAGTAGACTGACTGATGTGCAAGTGTCATTGTCTCTGGGATGAGTTTTCCAGTTTCAGGCCGGAGGGAAGGAGTGGGTGAAGAGTGCATGTGAAACTGAGATTTCTGTTCTGGGGTTCACATGAAGAAATTTCAAACAGCTCAGTATTTAATAACCTGCTCAGTACTTTACTGGGTGGTGTAAAGACTTGTGATTGCATTTTTGAAAATCAAGTAATGTGCAAGCAGCTGCTGTTCTTTCTGGCCTTGTTCTGAGGTGGTTGATGCTGCTCCCAAGAACTGCTGGCTGTACCTTATCCTGCTGCTGCTGCTTGATTCACCAGCTAAGTCAGTTTACATCACTGAATATATTTTATTTATCTATTTCATTGTTAAAAGTTCAAGTATAGCTTTTCTATTCACTCTTGAAATTCATACTGATGTCCACAACTTAACTTTAACTTGTGATACTGCTTTTAATAGAATTTCTGAATGTTGGCTTTTGGCTTTACTACAAGCATGTAGAGTACAAGATGTACAAGTTTCCTGTTTTATTGTTTTTCGACATCAATATTTTCTGTGTCCATGATGAGAACATCCAGAGGAAATTAACAGATGAATAAATGCTACTACTCTAGCTGGATCCTGTGATTCCAACCCAGAATGTGGATTATTGACCACATGAAATGTAATGGATGTAGAAGAAGGGCACCTTTTAAAACCCTCTTTCTTACTGGTCATTACCAGCTTTGTTGCTTTTTGTTTCCTGTCCCACAACTTCTTAGAAAGGAAGCATAAGCAAATAACATCCTAGAGTAATTTTTTTTTCATAATTTAAAAGAAATTGATGAGAATTTAGAATTTTTACCATTACTTCATTTCCACAATGTGATATATTTTGGAAGGCCTTGGCTCCCCATAATTTCAGCCTCTGCAAAGGTCCACTTATTGAAACCTGTCTGGAAATAAAGTCATGGGGATCAAATGGGTCTCGTTACAACATTCAAAAATTCTGCCCAATAAATTAAATAATTGGTTTTTGTACTTTTATGAGAATTCTTGAGCAGCTTGCAAAGTGCATTTGTGGCAGCATGATGTTCAATCCATGCCTATTCAATATAACTCAGTTTCAAAATTTCTTTTGTCACTTGTTGTTCAGAAAGATGTACAAGAAGCAAGTAGTATGAAGAAATTTTATCTTGACAGCTGTAGTTGGGCCATCCTCAGGAGGATATGCTGAAAATTGTCCTCTTATGCAAACTTCTCTTGAAACTTCAGAATGGCTGGGAAACTTCCAAAATTCTTTTCAATATTTTTGTGTTTCCCTATTATTTTTGGCATTGTATAGTTCCATAATGCATACATTTAAATTCCATTTTCTGCCTGATAGCTTCAGCATTTTATACTTAGTGAGCTAATCAAACAAATAACATTGGTCAGTACTGGAAAGAGATGAACAAGTTATATGTCTAGTTCTCTCCCCACTCTTAATACTGGTTTTTTCTTTGCAAAAATGTACCCAATAAAGCACAAACCAGAATGGGGACTTGAAAAATATTATTAGTAGAATGGGTCCATAGCGCCAGTGATTCAGTCATCTGTCAGCCTGATAAATGGATTAGTGTAAGAGGTGTTCCAGTGGGGAAATGAAGCCCATAGGGCTTCCAGCTAATTATATTTAAGTTGTTTAGTACTGCTGGGAAGCAGCATCCAGGCAATTACTGAAAGCTTTGATGCAGTGTGCACTATTAGAGTGTGGGTTCAGAAACTCATTACCCTTTCGTGCTTGTGTTGGATGGATTCTAGGAAACCGACATGAAACAGAGAGCAGGAATCAATAACCAGAAAGGCATTTTAGTTCGCTTCTGATCCATTTCCTGATTCAGCAGCTTCTAGCCTAGAGCATTTCATACAATTGCTATAATGTAAGGGGAAAAATGTGACTTAAATATATTAATTATCACATATATATACATCTTGTTACAGTGATGTGTAGCTGAGGTTCCACCCAAGATGAAGTTTCAAGAGGTCTTTTAGGGACAAGCTACTCCTCTAATGCCATGCCACAGTCCAAAGCACCTGCCATCCCTGCTCCTGCAAAGCTGATTGTAGTAATTTCTCCTACAGCCTGACCTTGCAGTGTTTATTGATGCCTCCACAACATCACGATTGTATTACCACAGTGCCCATGGTATCCACCTTCAAAATCTCTTGGAAACTACAGCTAACCCAAAATGAAACTGATGATATTGGCTACACATATTAACCTTGTTTAAGAGAATTGTACTGGCTCTGTCTTTGCCGTGGGCTGCAATTCACATTACTGATGCACCTTGAGAAAACTCTGCAGACTTTGGGTCATTCAGATGTGGGAAACAGCAAATCCTTTCACTGTAGTGCTCTGCAGTTGGGCACCTCCAAGGTGTGCATGCTGAAAGAAATCCAGTATTTATACAACTGGAGTCCAAAGACTTGAAAGTTCATTTCTTAGGTTAGATTGACGGATCTACTCAGGGTAAAAGTTACATGAATTAATCAAAATTGTGTGGTTTTCTTTTTAAGCTTGCACTCACTCACTTTTAAATTCAGTAATGGTGACTTCTAGGATAGTGCAGAGGAGGCTGTATTTCTTCTTTCCTGTTTCTTCCTCTGTGCTTTTGCCTGAGGTAGAGCTAAATAGACAAATGAGAGTATTACAGTTCAATGCTTCTAAAAGGGATCATTCTTTCACACCTACCTGCACTATCACAAAATTAATAACTAAACTTCTTTCTTTATGTTTCATCACAACAGTCCTAGACATGCTGTGGGTTTTGTTTCATGTTTAAGAAGTTCAGCAGAAATCTCATGAGTCAAGAGAGAAGTTTGGGGGTTTGTTTTTTTTTTTTTGAAATCTGGACTTGTTAATTAGAAAAATGACATTTGGTTTGCCTGAAGATTGGTAAAATAAATGTTGTGCTATTTGATATTCACGTATCTTTCTGATAAAAGAAGTGTCAGAATTGCTGTGTTGTAGGCCACAGCACCTATGAATCTGTCCACAAACTGCAAAAAATCCTCTTACAGTAGTAAGCATTTCCAGTCTTGGTACCAGGTTTGGGTGCTTACAGCTAAGCTTTTCATAAATCCATTGTTATCACTGAAAGTTCTGGCCTATTAAATAATGGTAGATAACTCATGTATCTCCTGTGAAACTATTACATATGGTAGAGAGAATATCTTCCACACTTCAATACACAGTTGAAACAGAAAAAAGCTACAGCTGTCAAAGTGTCTGTGCAGGCAAAGTGCTGACAGTGGTAAAGATTTTGAGAATTGATGCTGTCAATTCCAGTCTGGCTCTAAGACTGGTTGGATTGAGTCACTGCTTGGGCTGCTAAGAGTTAATTTATCTTGGGAGAAATTTACACCTCTGTGTAAAAGGGGTAGCATAATACAGCCAAGTTATCCGAGACAGTGCTTCTGAAATTCTTAATTTCGTGATGTCCACTAGCTTTGACAGAGTTAGTTAAGATGAAACATGAGAAGAGTTTCCACCTGCAGTTTTATTTTCCCTTGAGAGACTTGCTTCAAAGGGGCAGCCCAGGCTCTGAGTTGCACCTGAGGACAGGCTTTCAAGGCTTAACTATTTTTTGTGGGAAAATGTAGGTAATTTCTGAGAGTATTCTTGTTGCTTTGGCTTAGATATTACCATGGGGAAGCTTTTTGCACTAGTACTATAATGAAGATTTATTTCAGCATTGATTTTCAGATTTTTAACTGTATTGTGACATTTTTTACTTCATCAGATCTGGGTATTCATCTGTGGTATATTTAAAATAAAAAAATCTTGCATAGCTTCCTTTAGAGGAAGCAGCTGTGGGGCAATAATAGATACATAAGTGTCTACAGTGGGAATTTTTTATCATAGCAAGACATTAACTGGTGTTTATTTACTCTATAAGACCTTAGGGCAAATTAATTAATATTCAGGATTGTGTGGGTTTTTCTGAAGAGACATTGCAGTTCCAGTGCATAGGTACTCATTGGAAACACGACAGAGAAACCCAGCACGTTGTGTTGTGCTGAAAATGATGGTCCTGGTTTCTCCTCTGTGTGACTGCAGTGTTATCCATGATCCTGGTACAGACTAATTGCTGGTCATGCCCCAGGGGAGCCACAGCTGTGGTTATTCCGCTGTGATTGTATTTATACATTATGTTAATCCATAAAGAAACTAAAATCCCAGCTCATCACCAGGAGTTTTGCTAATGTGTTGAATGTTCTCCTCACTGACTTGTACACTTTTTAGGAATTGCTTTAGAAAATGCATTTTAGGTTATTTTTTTGCAGAAAGGTGGCATAATTATTGATGTCCTGTTAGAATCTTCTATGTAGCCATGGTATACTTCTGTATAGTTTAGCATAGTATAGTATAGTCCACCAGGGGTAGTTTGAAAATATTGAAGCTGTTTATCAATTTGAAAGAAAGAAAAATATTGTGTACTAGATATCCTGCATTTCTTTCCAGAGATATAATGCAATCTCTGCTTTTGTAGTTCAGTGTATTTTGAAGATGGCCTATTTAGCATTTAAACTTTCCCGTGCCTTTAAAAGCCAGAAGAGAGTGGGATAATATATTAGTTACCCGATTAATGTTTTTTTCATTATGAAAGAGTTAAGAGAAATATGCTGAAACAGGATAGTAATGGCACTAGTTTGGTTTCTCCTCATCTGTATTGTTTAGAAAAAAGAAATAAAATTATTTATCTGAAACTAGGCAGAAATAGTATTTAAACAGAAATCAGATTGGAAAAATATTTAAACAGCTAAATATATTTAGAGGAATTGAGTAGAATTCACTAAAACATATTCCAAAATTATGTGAGTGATTATTCCAAGTTTAAATCAAGAGTAAAACTGCTGTTCTATTTAGGTGCCCTTGTCCCAGCCACCTGCCCAGCCGGTAATTTCACGTGCCTCCTATAAATCTGGCCCCCAGTTTCAGTTTCCTAAAATTGCTCAGGTGCCTGGAAAAGGAAATCTACGTATGAAGCAGAGGATAAATTCACTGTTTGGTCTGTGGCCCACTAAGGGCAGCACCAAATTCAGCCCTTCTTTAAGTGACATCCCTTCACTGACTTCTCAGTGCAGATGGTGCTGTGCAGTTTGTCCTTGACATGGGGCTTGTCCTCTGCCCTGTCCTGGCCAGGGCAGGAAAGGCCTCATTGCTTTTCTTGAGTTAAGCTGGCTCTGGGGACAGTCACAGGGGGGTTGGTGAATTACTTCATTCATCAACTGCCCACGTGGGAGGTGGTGCCAGGGTTTTCCATGGTTTTGCTTCATGGAGATTGGTCCAATGGAGGAGCTGAGAGATAAGGAGATCAATGAATGTGTTTGCATAGGTTGACTTTTAAACATAGTGCAAATCCAAAGTCAAACCTTGTGTACCAGATTTACAATTAGTAAAAAGGAAAGAATTTTTTTAACTGTTCTTTTTGGTTGATATTTAAACATGGTTACATTTCTTGACACTTTCCAGCCCAAGGCATAGATTAGCAACAGCACCAAAGCTAGCTAAATTAACATGTCCAATAACTTTCCTGTCCTTTGCTAATGGGCTGAAGTTTTAAAGCTTGCTCACTGTGACACCAATGTAACCTTTAGGCCATAATTTTTTTTTAAATTTCTTTTCTTGTTCCATTGTCCCTTTGCAAGAAGTCCATATTACTTGTGTAACAGCCCAGAGTGAGGCTGCTGTTGCATGGAGAGAGCTGTAAGCAAACTGCTGGATTTTAGCTGCTTGACTAACCCACTGAAATACCCCAGTAAGAAGGTTTTTCTGCCCAGAAAGCTTACCGTCCGCAGGGACAGGACTGGCAAGTAGTTAATAATGTGAAGAGCATCATTTGTATTGCCTGCCTTCGGTATCTGATTTGATGCCTCAAGTGACCCTTGTGAAGAGAGCTCCTGCTGCCACTCTCCTGTGACTGAGTCCCTTTTGGCTCATGGAGGGCAGTGCAAGCTTCCTAAATTAGAAGTCAGAGTATTATTCCAGCAAAATTTAGAGACAGCAGAGACATCCTGTCTCTGGAAGGATGGCAGTAGTTGTGTGACTCCACATGGCCTGAGCACACAGTCTCTCTCTCACTAAAAGTGTGTATGTATGCACATGTATGTCACTGAGTGTTTGCTGACAGCAGCTCAGCATGCACAGTGCTCATCACCACCCAATGCTTTAGGTACAAACCCAGGCAATTGGTTTTGATTATAAAATATTTAATTTATGAGCCGCACCTAATCTCCCTTTCTCCATATTGCAGACTCAGTCTATCTGTATAAAACAGAGTAACTTTTGTATGACTGCAGGATATCTTGTGTTTTCACAAAAATTCATCTTCTTGGAAAGTTCCACTAAAGCTTGGAATCATTCTCAAATGGAAAATCTCTGCATTCTCCTTTGGATAGTTGCACTAATGATTAGTCACAGGTGATGGAAGGCCTGTGCTTTATTTCTCATTTGAATTTTTTGTCAGCTTCCAGATGCTGATTTGTTTTATGTAAACCCTTTGCTAGATTAACAAACCAGTTGGTACTTAGTATATTCTCCCAATGAAAATACTTAGTTGCTGTAATTAGGTCATCTGTCTTTTTTGTTGTTGTTGTTGTTATTGTAATAAACTATACTAGTGGAACTCTCTAGATATTTCATAGTAAAGTACTTTCTACACTGTTCTAATCACTTTTGCAGCTGTATTCTGTGATCTCTGGTGATGGATTATTTTTCAATTTCTTTGTAAGTTGTGAAGACCTTATCCTACTGAAATTATCATTTGTAATGCTAATATTACAAATGAAAGTTTTAAAGAACATTTTTGTCTTTGCCTAATGTTTATTTCAAAGCACATACTAATATTTACTTCTGTATGAAATCGGATTTGAAGAAACTCTTGTTGTTGAGTAAAACACTGTGGGTAGGGCCATATGATACCATATGATTATTGCAATCATCAATACACGTATGCTCTCACCCAGCCATAAGGGAAATATATGTAAATTTTAAGCTTTGTTGATACTTGTAGGTAATAAAATGATAATAATAATATCTTTTCACCTCTAATATGTCATTTTCACTTTACTTTTCACTTTTTCAGTAGAGAGACAGTATTTGCCATAAAGTTGTCTTGCAAGGTAACCAAAGCTGGTCTTAGCAAAGGATGTGATTAGCTCTTCCAGCCTGTTACCAGTGCTGCTTGCACTGCTGCCTCCTGCCTCTGTAGCACTGTGGCAAGATGAATAGCCTTTAAGTGATCCTGTCACTGATAGAAACCTCCAGTGATCCAGTTTATAAGATTGGTAAACAGAACAAATGAAAACATGACCCAACCAGTTTATAATTATGACAGAAAGCATTAATAGAATTTCTTCAATAACTCTGATTCATCCACAGTGCTACAGTAGGAGTAGCTGATATTCTACAATGTCCTTTAAACTCCATGAATCTTGCAGAAGCCTTCATTCCACATGAGCCAGTTATTTCCCTGGTATTTGACATGAGATCAGTCTCAGCATGTGTTAGTTGGTGTTGCATAGCATAATGTAAGGGTATTGAATAGAGATAATTTTAGTATAATATTACTCTTAAAAATTTTCACATAAGACATGGTAAATCCTCTAATTGTTGCTTGGATTTTCAGATTTCATATTTACACAGAGATATGCGTCTTGAATATATTGTATTTTGCATAAACATAACATGCTCCACAGGAAAAATGAGATGGGAGACAAATTGTTGATGCTGCAACCCTGGCAGTGTTCAAGGCCAGGTTGGATAGGGCTTTTAGTTGGAGGTGTCCCTGCCCATGGCAGGAGCGAGATAATCTTTGTCTCTTCAAACCCCAACCAGTCAATGATTCTATAATTACAAAAAAAAAAAAAAGATACAATTAGATGGAGAGATGAGAACAGTCGACTCAGAATGCCCTCTGAGAATTAGGTGATTAGATACATAGCCACATAGATAAAGATTTATATGCATTCAGTAGACTAACACAGAAAAACTGTGGATGTCCAGCTGATGTATTGCTAATAGTTGGTGATGCTTCAGTGGGCAAGTGTTGTCCCTTGTGTAGTCATTCACCTCCAATTAGGATAGATGTAACTCTTTCTGAAGTGAGTAGTTGTATTTGGTTAGATGGTGTATTTATGTCACAATAAAATAAGTGAGAACATGTTGTAGTACTGCAGACTGAGAATTAGAACTGGATTTATGAAAGCTTTTCCTGATGATGTGTTTAAATATGTTATCTATTAAATTGATTGTATCATAAAATGATACTTAAAGTATAATTGTTGTGGTTTAACTTCAGCTGGTCACTAAGTACCACACAGCCACTTGCTCCATCCCCCTACTCACCCAGTGGGATGGGGAGAAAAATCGGAAAAAAGCAAAACCCACATGTTGAGATGAGTTTAATAATGGAAATAAGTAATTAGCAAGTAAAATATAATGCTAATTATAATATTAATAAGTATAATAATGACTAAAAGGGAGATAACAAACCAAGAGAGAGAAATAAAACGCAAAAAGGACAAGTGGTGCTGAATACAATTGCTCACTGCCTGCTGAGGGGTGCTCAGCTCAGCCCAGCCCCAAGCAGCGAACAGCCCCTCCCAGCCAGCTCCAGTGTGACATTGTGTGGCATGGATTGGCCAGACCATGACAGCTGTTCCACCCGTGCTTCCACCAGCTTCTTGTGCACCTGCTCACTGGCAGAGCACAGGAAACTGAAAATCTCTAACTCGGTGGGAGCACTGCTCACTAACAGCTAAAATATCACTGTGTTACTAACATTGCTCTCATACTGAATCCAAAATACAACACTGCATCAGCTGCTAGGAAGAAAATTAACTCTATCCCAGACAAAACCAGGACAATAGTTTTTAAAGCTGTCAGACATTTTTGTGGAAGAGGATAATTAATTTTAAAAGTCTCCAATGACTGTCTCATTTCAGTTTACAGGATTTAATTATTAAATTATGTAGACAAAAATTGAGCATAAGGCTTGAAACAGAAGAATAAGAAACTAGTCAATGTACGTGGTGATTGAATGGCAAAGGCAATAAGAAATAAGGCTTTACTCATCATGCTTGTTGGCAGGCTTGGAAAAGTCTCCAAGTATATTTATTATTGCAGACAAATGTCACGCTGCTTTCATATTTGATTTTCATAAATGCTTGCCTTCAGCCTTGCCCTGAAAACATTAAAGAAGGTGACTTCTTTTGCTTGCCTATTTCTTGCACAGAGGTGATGCTCAATCAGTTTGCCACTGGAGGCTTCTTGAGGGAGCACTTTTGTGTGTCTCACCATTCTGAGGCAGCACACTGCCATTTCAGTCCTGTGCTCAGCCGTGGTTCTGGGTGAATTGCTTGCTGTTGTTATACTTGACCAGAGAGGCTGGAAATTGTTGAGTCTAGCTCATGGTATATTAGGATCCTTCCAAGCTCCTGAAAAAGTGCATGGCTTTGCAAAGTGCTCAAATGCTGTGTGTCACTGTGGATTGCCCTCACCTCTCTAATTCTTTTGGTGATGGGTGTTGAGTTTTTCGCTCTTACGGTTTAGCTAAAGCTCCTGATCTGGGAGCTTGGACCTTGGTGAATGCCAGAAGCAAAAGGAGTCAAGTGCTTGTGTTTTGATGGGGTGATGGACACTGGTTTGACAGGTACCTCTGTCTCTCACTGCAGCCCCCTCAGCTGTCAGATGCGGTGATCTCCATGGTAACTCAAACCCCCAGACTCTGGACAGCAGCCTGCGAGGAGCAGCATTCAGCAGCTCAAGGGTCTCACGACCAGGTAAGCCAAAAGGAATCGCCAAGTAAGAGCTCACCTCTGGTGTGCCACTTCCTGTACTGTCAGGTTTTTCCTCGGGGAAGTCACCCAGGCAGTCAGGTCCTGTGCACATACATGATGATGGACTCCTGCCAGTGTTGTCACTCAAGGCTGCGGCAGTCCAGCTCTCTTGAACAGAGGTACTTGACAGAAGGTCTACATTTGTTCAGGGTTGGTTTTAAAGATGAAGATTGAAGAAGCAAAACAAAGTAGTACTGTACAATTCTTTGGTGTTAAGTAATTGCTATGGTAGGAAATAACCCCAGAGCACGTCAGCAGTAAGATCTGTCTTGCCACTGTACCTACACCACCATCAGTACTGCCCGAGCTCTAACTTTGGGCCTGAGCAATCTTATTCTGCTGCAATGGATCTGAGACAGCTTCTGTGTTCATGTAACATTCATTGGTTCTCTGCAGCATTTTCAGATTGCAGCTGTGCTCTTTCCACATGAGTTTCTGTGCTGATAGCAGCAGGTGGGGCGTTGTGGTTAACGTCTTACGAAGGTACAGAATTCTTCCTCTTTTTTTGTGAATAATGGAGAAAGAAGAAGATCTTTGCCATTTTGGGAAAACAGTGCAGGGACTATATAGGTCTATTCACTATTCCAGTACCACTGATGCTGTGGCCTAAGGTAGTATCTCTGGTCTTATGCACTTACATGTGTGGGAAGTTTATTACTCCCTTTTGTTGTCAGGCTTCACTGTCATTTGTGTTGAGTTGTTTCTATGCTGTTAAGATTGTATGTATTTTGGAAGTCCATGCTTCTGTGCACTGTTTTCTGGGTATTAACTTCATTGTTTCTTGCTTGCTGCAGAAGTCCACTTGGCTGAAATACACTGTCCCAACTGTACAAAGAAATCTGTATTATTCTGGACAACAATTCTGCCACCTTTACTGATCAGTTTGACAATTTTTGTGCCATTACTGCTATCAACAATATTTACTTTTGTATCATTGATGATACTCTTAGATAGTGTTGAGTGAGTACTGGATGATTTTATTGGAGGAATGTAGAGTACTTTTTCAGTTAATATTTCCTGTTAACAGCTTTTTTTTAATATCTATATCTTAATCACATGTGATGATACTGATAATAAGTTATTACTCTGAGTTTTGTGTGGCTGTAAGGTAAATGTCGTTCATTTATAGAATAACATCTGCTGACCAGAGTTTGTAACTTTATCAGATGATTAAATAAAATTCTCTGTTTTATTTAGCAAGTCTCTATAAAATGGTGTTGACTGGTATCAGTTTTGTTCATGTAATTTCCTAGTGAATTTATCCTTTACAAGTTCAGTGGTTATTTTGCCTGACATTAGTAATGGCATAGAGCTCTATAGTTACTGAGATCATACTGCTTACCATCCTCAACTATTAGAAAATACTAGCAGTCTTACTGAATTTCTCTGGTGCTCCAAAATGTATTGAAAATTAGCATCATTGAAATGATCCTCCCACAGACATTTTTAAGACTGTTAAAGCACAAATTATTGCAGTGTACTAATTTAAAGTTGTCTTCTAACATTAGTTTTGGTTACTAACAGCCTCCTTGTCTCTAAAAATGCTTTTCTTCTACTTAGAAGAAAGTATATGTTGCTTGTTTGGGGTTTTTTGTGTAGTGTGTTTGTATTCCTTTAAAACATGCATCCCAAGGTGGAGGTCTTGTGCTGTTTCAGTTAGCCACATTTTCCTATTAGAATTAATTTCATTGAGTTTTCAAGTGTAATCTATATTTCAAGATAATTGCACCCTTAACTCAGAATGGGAGTATGATTTTTTTGCCACAGATTGCCTTTTTTTGGCTATTTAATCATTACCTTTGGTCCCTGCTGATAGTGGGGTAGGGAGAGCTCTCCACATTTTTGCCCTTGTACTTTCTCCCAAGTGCAAATTTTTTCCCTAGTTTACTGGGCTAATGAACTTCCATGCTTGCTATTAACTAAACTTTTCAAATACCAAAATGATTATTGCACTCTGGGCCTGTGCATTCAATATGTATTCTAGCAATAAAATTTGGGAGTGCCTGATGAGTTACTACTGACTGCATGGCATTTCTAGCTTACTTCTTTCAGATGAACATCCTTCACAGTTCTTTTCGTGTTTCACAAATACATACTTAAGCAGAGCATCCAGTTCTCTGATACGGTTTGGTGGGTTGCTTTATCTCAAATTGCCAACAGTATATCCTTCTGGGATCTGCTAGCATGTTACCTGTATGAATTCAAGACCCTGACATCCTGAAATACCAGTAATTTTGAGGAATAATGGTGCTAATAATGTAGAGTACCATCTTCTATACCTTTTGTCTGGCTCTTAGTGGAAATGCCCCCAGCAGTTAGAATGATAATTATTGATAACTGTTGTTGGTATGATTGGTGTGACAATGGTAAGAGGTCAGCTTTATCAGGATCATGTGGGATATGTTGTATGAATGCACAGGGAATGACAGTATTTTGACTGGAAAACCTTGTCAAAAGCAATATAAAGCAAAGAGATGAGGCAAAATTAGATGTCAAAAAATGAAAGGTTGGAGAAATTCAGTTTGAAAAAGTAGGAAAGGTAGGTGTATATACATGATACCTAGGAAGAAACAGGTCACCTTTTCCTAGTTTTATGTTTCTTGTGTGAATTAGTTACTTTAATTTATTGAACAAAATGGATAGGAAGTAGTGGAAGGTACTTCAAATGTATCAGCATATAAACAGATTTCTGTTGTTCAAAGAGCTTGGAAAAAGTGCAGTTCAGGAATGTCACAACTGAAATGTGCGAGTGCAAGTTGCGACTGTTGGTAGAAGTGCAGAGGCACAGATTAATGTAAGAAAATGTTCATTATTTTTTTTAAAGTTTCCAGAACAGTATTTTTTCAGAAGCATTCATTTGGTGTGATTGAGAAGAATGTGCCATTATCTATAAGCTAGCACTAACATTCTTTATTTTTAGGAAATACGTATCTTCTTATTGCATAAGAACACTGCATTTTATACAAAGAAATTAGGAGAAACTATAAACAAAAAGTTTGCTTGCAAATGCATAATTCAGAAAAGTACCATAATACCCCCATGCATGCTGTTCCATAACAACTTTTATAATTTCTTTACAGTTACTAATTTTTAATTTTTTTTTTTAATTTATTTACAACTTTAAAAGTGGTATTGCATAGGCATAGGGTACAGAGATTTTCTGTATGTTAACTAAAGTTACTTTTGGCACCTGATCCCACCAAATAGTTTTATTGGTCAGTTAGATTTATGGACTAGAAAATCAAACTGCTTTTAAACAATATCCTTTATAATTCTGAGGTTAAATTAATAAACTCCATATTGATTTTGTTTTCTAACATTGTTTTTCAAGTGTTGCCATCAAATAATATTGCACCTGTAGGTGTACACATGAACTATTTATTCATAGAGTGGTTATTCTTAAAAGTCTAATGGCATCATAACTGATGATTGTTCATTGAAAAATAGTTAACTGTTGTAATAATATTTTTTAAATAAGCATATTTTAAAATAACGTGAACATTCGTCAAATTTGCAGCTGTTTCATGGCTGAAGTAGATCTTTATTTGTATATTCCCTGGTATTTCTCTTGCTACTTGGTGAATCATGGTTAACTGAACTCTGATTTTATTAATGAAATATTAATTAGTACTTTTTGGGCTATCAACCAAGTCAGAAAAAAGTATATGTAGCTAGAACATGGACCTATGTATTTTATATTGTGGTAGAGAGATGAAACTATTATTCCAGTCATGGCTAGATTCCGAAATACTTGCTTTGAGTCTTTCTCTTACACAGGAAAATTTTAAACTACTGCTAGTGGAATAAAGTTATTGTGCTGGTTTTTTTTAAATCTTTTGTTTTTAACACAGCTGAGGTTTCAAGGAAGCTTTTTGATGATAGTAAGAGGATGCTAGCATTCCAAAATGAGGTGGCAAAATGCCTTATCCTTTGATTTTTAAACTAAGCTGGTGATTATTTAAGGCATAGCTCAGACCTTGTAGGACTGAACTGTGATAATCTCATACTCTGCTATTTGATTTGTAGAGCACAACTGTGCCAGTCACTTGGAAGTGCTAATAAGAGATATGCAGAGTGGGAAAAGGCAATTTGTGTTGTAGTCATTGATAAGTATGTATTTCATTCAGCTGGAGTGCCAGCTGAAGTGAAAGGCTCATACTTTCATGAGCAAACACTGTGCCACAAGGAGGGGAAAGTGGAGCTCTGCCTAGCCCAAAACTGCTCCTCTGAGTTTGCCCAGCAAAGACTTCACACAGGTCAACAGTGCTTTTTCATCCACCCAAAGTCTGCTTAACTTGTCTGGGCAGAACTGCAGAAATATGCCTGGGTCAGTGAACTCAGCTTAGGCTGCAGCACTCTGGGGGAGCTCAGGTATTTATTTCTTTGGCCAGGTACTGTGCACACACTGTGTGTGTAGCACATTCCAGAGACACAGTGCCTTCTGCAACCTGCCTGTAATGAGGGACTGCATATGTACAGTAAATTGGCTGCTTCCCAAACAGAGCTAGGACAGTTTTCCTCTGAAAATAAATAGGATTTTCTGCTTTTTAAAGGTTGACTCCAACAAAGCTTTTATTTTAAACAGAATTATTTTACCACATCATGGTATGGAAATGGAATTATTACAGGCAGTCTAGTTAAACATGCTCCTGAATAATTTGAATGTCTCATGCAGCCATCCCACACAGAAACAGGACAGGTAATATAATTTTTTTTCAATAAGTTGTTAATTAAGCCTTGGAGATGTACAAGATCTGTATTTCCATTTATGTTTTTGTATGACTTTGTTCCTGTCTGGACTGCTTTGATTTAATGGAAGATGAATATAATTGATGGATAAACATACTGGTATATAGATAGTACATGCTAAAAATTTGTGCCCAATATACAGATTAACATCAGTTAATTTCAGAAGAAATTCCATCTTCAAGCAGCCTGTGAACATTTTCACCTGTCTAGTCTGAGCATTTTACTGTCTAGTCTTCATTCTAAATGCTGTCAATTAAGAGAAATAAAACTATTATTTTTTCTCAAAAGTTTACTTAATGTAGTGGTGAAAGTTAAAGTGTAGTTCTTTGGTGTAAACTGGAGATATTTCAGGTATAATTAATCAGAATGGATTTACAAACATAGTCATCACTGATACTGTGTTTTTACTTATGCACTGCAGTCACAGGTTCACACTTGGCTTTGTAATCAAGGACCTTGGTCCAAGCTTGGTTTTTTTTTCACAAATGTGAATACAGTGATTAGTAAAGTTGTAATGGCATATTTGGAGAGTGAGTGATCACCACATAAAAGCTGAGGTGATTTAAGGTATCACAGAGCCCACACCTCAGCTGCAAAAGCAGAGCACTCAAGTCCCCCAGCTGTTTTAGTGCAAAGTCCATTTCCAGCCAGCTCTTGCTGAAGTCTCTTAAAATGACCAGGATGTTCTAACTTTAAAGACTGCAATGAGAGATCAGTCAGTCTTTAGCTCTGGTTCAGCTGTCAGGGACAGTAATCCCCAGATGAGGAGCAGAGGCAAACAGCTGCAGCACAG
>VZTT01049936.1:60857-110255 GCA_013400855.1 Buphagus erythrorhynchus
CGACTGCATTCTGCCTTCAGCCCTGGTCTCTGTAGCTAAGCCAACCAAACAAAAATGTGTCTGTCATTCCAGTAATAGTTTACAGGCACAGTTCAGCTATCCAAGAGTGTCATTTTCTCTTTTAGTATGTTATGGGGCATTTATTTTCCTTGGTTATGAGGTCAGAGAGATTAATGTATGACTGTAGCAAGTACCAGATACTCTTTTAAACTGTGGAAAATTTTGAACACAGTGAAGGAAAATGTCAATTCTCTGTCAAAGTATAGACCAAGGAGTTTAATACTGGAAGATGTAATCTGAACTTCAGACAGAGCACTTTTCCCATGAGTCCCTAATAGAGACAGAAAACAATGTTTTTTCATGAATTTTGCTACAGCACTGTACTAAAGTTATAAAGTTGTTCCAAGTGACAGAAAAAAGGCATGTTGAATCTTTTCTGTGTGCATCCCATGGCTTTGTGTGTGCTGTCACTTTTTTGTTATATTTGTAGCTCCATGAAATGTTTCTCATCTTCCATATATAAAAGTATTTGAAACCAGCATGCCATTCATCGTTATCAACAACAACAACCTCTCTTTAAGTTGTTCTAAGTTGATGTAATGTCCAGACCAGGAGGAGAATATGAAAACCAGTCTAGCAAGTTCCTGGAATAGCTGTTGTACAGAAGTTGTTATTTGCTGCCTTAGTTACGAGTCCAAGTCCTCCGGCGTTTTCTGTCATGTGTCAGTGCCCCTCGCTGATGTGTAGCTTGGTTTCAGTTACGGCCTGGAGCTACACAGTAATGAGCCAAACAGGGCAGCTGAAGCACCAAGGGCACCTCAGGTTCTTTCCCAATCTGATATTCTTGGGTAGATAAACTCTTTACTTCTGTACCATGGGCTTCACCTTCCCTGTGGTCTCCCAAACTACAGGTGTGCTTTGCTGTACTTTACTGTGGAAGGAGCCTCCAGAGGCTATGAGCATCTTGGCAGTGTCAAAATTGTTTTCATTCTATCTACTAACACCATGTATGTCCACTTACGTGAATTGCTGTACAGGTGGTAAATTACCCATTTTGCTAAGCAGCTATCTATATGAATAACTGGTTATCCTCAAAAAGGAATGTAATTCGTGGTTTCTGTTGGCTTTCCTAGAGATATTTGATGGTTATGTTTCAGTCAGGTAGTTTTAATAACGCTGAGGTCAAATATTTGAATGTGGACTTTTTTCTTACTGCTTCCAAGATTAAGTGAAGGCAGCCTCAAGGGAATTTTTTGGAAGAGTTTATTCAGATGCTGGCTGTCAATAGTATCTCCAATATTATTTCAGAAATCAGTAATAATGGCTGAGTGTTTGCTGTCAAAATAGAGCTGGGGTCAAAAGTACTATTCAACTCCTGAATGCAAATCCCTTGTCACATTTCCCTATGGAAGCAGCAGATAACTAGACTGAACTGAAACTGAAGACAGTGTACTTTTTATGACACAAATTGAATTCCTGCCAATGACAAATTTCAAGGTACATTGTGAAAATGAAACGATGCAGTGCTAGCTGAAGTTCATAACATAACTATGAATAGATGTACCTATGTGTACAGCACAGCTCCTACCTTTCTGTACTTGGAGAAAACAGTTCCACATGCACCAAGGTCGACAGAGTGGTTGTATCCTGCGAAGCTTATGTCATGCATGAAAGTACATAAAGACCATCTGGGAACTATAAAAATAGCCTGTCCTGGCTGGATGATTTGTGTGGTGGCCAAGGACTGATACGCTCATTCAGGAAATGGCAAAACAATGTCAAACTTGTTGGGAAATAACCAGGCTTATTTTCATCCTTGGGAATGGCCTGGTATCTCATGGAACGAAATACACAAGGAGACTTTCAACCACACAGTTTCTGAATACCCTGAAGGAGTCCATGTGAACTGAAGTGGTCCAGTGCAGGCAGTGGGAAATGTTAAGATTATTCTTAATATTTTTAAGATTTCAGGTTTGGTATATCTGAGAAAGATTGAGAGCAATAGTAGAGTTTAACTCATATCTAATTATTTTCTAAGTTTTTACACTTTTAAAAGGGCTTTTTAAAGTTTTCAGATGAGATTATATCAATTTATCTTTAAAAAAAAAAGCTAGCCATGTGGTGGTCAGCCTTGTCCAGCTATCTCCANAAGCTGAGTTTAGGAAGGATGGTTCTAAACCAAGAGATGTATCTATAAACAGTGAAACTCTATTTCAGCCTTTCTGTGAAGCAGAAGAAATAGAGATATTAATGATGACTGGTTTTCTGACGAGCATTTAATGTGTCACGGCTGTCACAACAGCAGCTTCTGAGCACAGTTGTAATGAGGTTATCATACCTAAATGACTTCTGGAGAAGCCTTTAACCTGAGCACTGTAACTTGTGACAAGTCTGTCTTCTGGTTTTTATTGTTAATGGATATGCTAGATAAAGCTGTGTTCTCCAGCCACATCAAGCAGTCTAGGCCCTATTTTAAATGCTGCTAGGAAGTCTAGGAGATGCTATTAAGAGAATAGCTGTAAACCATCTCCTTGGTCTGGTTTAACATAGAGCATCTAATTATTGCCATACATTTCTGACCTCCAAACTGCCATTTTATATTGAAGACAGTGTATTAGTCTGAAGGACCTGGATGCAATTCTGTTAAATAGATTTTGAGTCCTCTAATGGCTTGTTCTGTCACTCATTTATATTACCTACCAGCCAGAATGCTGTGTACAGACAGGGAATTCTGCTGTGCCCCATTAATTGAGTCAAAACTAACTACATCTGTGTTTTCTTTCACACTTTTGGCTCGAAATTGGAGATTTGAAAGGGCCATGCCATTGTATCCCCAGTGGCCTGCACTAGCAAATTTTACTTGTTAACTTACGGCAGACTCAGCCAAAATTTAATTTGATCTATGGGAAATAGGAACAGCTATAGACTTCAGAGGGAGGTTGATTTCTGAATTAACACAAGATTTGAGATGTACTCACAGCTCTTTGGTCTCCTGTTTGGTTTTTGTCATTATTATAATTGTATAGAAAGGAATTAAACTTGTATAAAAGGAATGAAAAAAAACTTCTTTTGAACTTGGAAGAACATACAGGATATACTTGGTACCGTGAAAAGCTTGGGTTTTTTCTATTTTTCCAGAGGTATAAGAGGATTTAGTGTGGAAGAATCTGTTCGTTCTTCGTACAGGGATAGTTTGATCTTCTATCTGAAGGCAAAATCTCCAGAATAGTGTTTTCACATTTAATATTAATTATATTTCAGATCTTGTCTTGGGAATACTTACACTGTAGTTTTTCCTTATTCTCTGTGTAATCCCTTACTTCTGAAAGTGACATGAGTGAGTATTCTGCTTACACCTAAAGAAAACTGATGATTTCTTGAATGACAAAAAGGCCATTTTGCGTAAGAGGTATAGTTACAGGCACCCATTCCCCTGGAGAAAAACGTGTAACACATTTATTCCACTTGCTGAATACAGGTCTTTATTCGTGTATGATCTTGTGGGGAAGGAGAAATTGGAGCTGGGTTTTTTCCCAGGTTTCTTGAGTGGTTTCAAGTGAGGGAATGTAGTGTGGGTGTTCCAGGAGTTGTGAAATCTTTGGAATACCGACTTGAAGCAGAAGCAATTGTGCAACTTCCCTGTTTTATAGCCTCACCTGTAATCAAAGTAAATGATGTTTCCTAAATTCCATTAGAGGGTGCAATTAAACAGCAGGAATTTAATAGGAAAGCATTTCTTTTCTCTTGGAATGGAGCCTTTCTTCAGCTGGCATTCTCATCCACCACAGCTTGCACTGGGCCATGTCCCACACCTGGCAGCCTCTTCCTTCTTCGCTGTCCTTGCCTTGTCATTGAAGCTTTTCTTGTGTTTCCCCAGGACGCACGTCCCTGTGCTCAGTCCTGCCCATCAGCTTTCACCATGCAATTTGCCACCACTCTCCTGAACTTAAGCCCTACAGCTCAAGCTTGGCTCAGACCTTGCCCCATGTGCAAGTCCACAATGTCTCTGCACAGGCTCAACTGGTTGGTTCCAGGGAGAAGCTCAGGGAATGGATTTTGCCTCTGCAGGAGAAAAAGTGACTCCAGCAACAGGTGGCTGGAGTACTGGTTGGTGGCTTTTGCAAGTTCAATTTTAACATTCCCATTGTAAGATACTTCATGATGTGTTATGTCTCTGTGGTAATGTGTGTGTTATGTGGTTCTGTGTCCCATGGATTAGTGAATGTAGGCATCAACTGTAAATGGCTTACCCCTCCAGCTTCACTTCATAGGCATTTTAGCAACTGGCTTTTAAATGACTTCATATAAGCACAAAAATTAAATAAAAGTATCTTTGTAAGCAAAAAGGATCCTTATAAAAAATTAAATAAAAGTTGTAATTTCACTTTATATAAGCTAATTGCCCCAGTTTAAAAATACACCTGCTGCAACAGAGTATTTTCTTAGAAAAGTGATTTAAAGAGTTGGGACATGATATTATTCTCTCACTGGTTAGCTCACATGAAGTAAAATAATTTTAAGGGTCTCATTTGATATTAATAGGTATCCATTGCATCTTAGTGACTTTATATGTCTCACAGAATTGTTTGCAAATTTAATAATATAAAGAACTGGACCATACTTTGTGATGAAGTAACAGCAATACTGTGCATGCATTTATGGTGCTGTTGGATTCATTATAACTCATTTTAAGTCAGTGATTTGTTTGTTATTTGCTTCTACCTCCACACTCGTAGAAATATATTTGACTTCTTGTCCCCAGGCTTTTCTTTCCTCCACTTCCACTTTATTTTTATAGTAAAAAATATGCAACTCAGTCAAGAGGTTGGTCATCAAAAGATGAGTGAGTACTTGAACCATCACCATGAGCACGTCAGCCACCCTCTGCATGGATTAAGAAGCGCTTTGTGGAAGTTCAGTAGAGAGGATGGATGCAGCTCTGCTGGTTGCTGCTGCTGTAACCAAAACAGAACCAGGAGGAGCTGAAAGTCCAGTTAAAGCAGGAATAGGGGGGCAGGTGAGCAGCTGACACATGGGTGAATGTTTCTGATCTTTTTTAATACGTCAGAAGCATTAAGAGCTCTTACACACTGGCATTATTAGGCAGATGGCCTGATTTGAGGTGGAACTAGAAAGCTGTTGTTAGTTTTGCTTTTTGAGGAACAGTGGAAATTATTTTGTTCTTGTTACTAACAGTTGAAATCATCAGAGAGGCTAGAGATACGAATTTGTGAAACATGCTTTACATTTATGTTCACGTTGTGTCATATGAGGTGGGAGATTAATCTCTTAATGTGAAAATTGGCATTTGCATGTGCATAAAACTATACTTTTCTTAGACTATCATTACCATTATTGATTTTATACAAAAACCCCATGTTGTTTTGCTGCATTTTCTATTTTATTCCTTTCAAAAGGAATGCAAAGTTTATAACTAATTATAAGCAGTTTTCTTTGTCAATGAAATGTGCCTGCATTCCTGCTCTCCCCCAAAAGTCTTAATTGCTTGGTCTGGATGTATGATAAATGCTGTATTGGAGTGTCCATGTCAGGTCTTAGAATTAGCTGAGAATTTAAGAAGAGACATGCTATAATCCTACTACTAGTGAGATCACATAAAGTAAAACCATTTAAAATTGTTTGTTTAGCAGGTCTCCATTGCATTTTAGTGACTACATGTCTTAGAGAGTGTTTTGTAGTTTTAATAATCATGGAAGACTTGTGCATAGGGTAGGGCTTAAAATGTCAGCAGCTAAAAAGGAAAATTTCTTAAGGAAATATCTGTGGTAGTATTTTCCTTTTTTCCAGTCTTATTTTCCTTTTCCTAAAGAGAACAAAAAGCTATTACCCAGTCAGGTAATAGTGATGTATTAGTATGAAATGTAGAAAAGGTAAAACCTTCTCTGTTTTTAAGATTTCTTTCACAAGGTTTTTGATTGGAAGGAGGATCATCTTCATCAGTGTATTTGCTGTGGCAAACCTGTCTTTGGACCTAAGCATTCGTAAACATCAGGTTAAATCTTGAGGCATTTATCAAAACAGAAGAGAAAAGAATAAATTCTTGCATCATTGTAAGTCTTACAGTTTTCTTTCCTGGCATTAGGGTTTAGAATATCCCTTTTCTCAAGAGCTCCAGGTCAGCACTGTACAAGTTGGTAGTCAGTAAAAACTTAAGTGGTGGCTCTTCGCTGATGGATTTTGTTTGATGGCCTTTTTCTAGTTTATAGTGCCAAAATATTACTCACTGACAGCAGAGCCATGTTAAAAGGGGCATTGGCAAGAACAAGTTTTGTTTATTTCCTGTCTTTGAATGCAGTCCCTGAGAATAAGTATGTGTTGAACAGTATTTGTGTGCATTTCTTGTGGTCAAAGGAGTTGANCGATCTAGAGGGAAAATAAATTTTTATGTTTTTTAAATTATACTTTTAATTTTTTTTTAAATAGTTCACTAAACTAGCTAAATATTATAATCGAGTGCTTAGGAGAAAAGTCCTTGACTCATAAAAAGATAAAAGTAAGATGTCAATAAATAGAGCTGTGGGGCATTAAAGTCTAGATCTGCAGGAATAAGTAACTAATAAAAATTAGTATGAAGAACAGCAGAGAAATTTAAAAATCATAATTTGATTATAATATTTTTTCCTCTGAAATACTTGTTGGAAGGAAAGTATTCTCTGCTATCTGGTGAGATGAGACACCTGAGACTACCACCTCAGCTGTCCATATNTCTTAGACTGTCATTACCATTACTGATTTTATACAAAAACCCCATGTTGTTTTGTTTTGCTGCATTTTCTGTTTTATTCCTTTCAAAAGGAATGCAAAGTTTATAACTAATTATAAGCAGTTTTCTTTGTCAATGAAATGTGCCTGAATTCTTGCTCTTCCCCAAAAGTCTTAATTGCTTGGTCTGGATGTATGATAAATGCTGTATTGGAGTGTCCATGTCAGGTCTTAGAATTAGCTGAGAATTTAAGAAGAGACATGCTATAATCCTACTACTAGTGAGATCACATAAAGTAAAACCATTTAAAATTGTTTGTTTAGCAGGTCTCCATTGCATTTTAGTGACTACATGTCTTAGAGAGTGTTTTGCAGTTTTAATAATCATGGAAGACTTGTGCATAGGGTAGGGCTTAAAAAGTCAGCAGCTAAAAAGGAAAATTTCTTAAGGAAATATCTGTGGTAGTATTTTCCTTTTTTCCAGTCTTATTTTCCTTTTCCTAAAGAGAACAAAAAGCTATTACCCAGTCAGGTAATAGTGATGTATTAGTATGAAATGTAGAAAAGGTAAAACCTTCTCTGTTTTTAAGATTTCTTTCACAAGGTTTTTGATTGGAAGGAGGATCATCTTCATCAGTGTATTTGCTGTGGCAAACCTGTCTTTGGACCTAAGCATTCGTAAACATCAGGTTAAATCTTGAGGCATTTATCAAAACAGAAGAGAAAAGAATAAATTCTTGCATCATTGTAAGTCTTACAGTTTTCTTTGCTGGTATTAGGGTTTAGAATATCCCTTTTCTCAAGAGCTCCAGGTCAGCACTGTACAAGTTGGTAGTCAGTAAAGACTTAAGTGGTGGCTCTTCGCTGATGGATTTTGTTTGATGGCCTTTTTCTAGTTTATAGTGCCAAAATATTACTCACTGACAGCAGAGCCATGTTAAAAGGGGCATTGGCAAGAACAAGTTTTGTTTATTTCCTGTCTTTGAATGCAGTCCCTGAGAATAAGTATGTGTTGAACAGTATTTGTGTGCATTTCTTGTGGTCAAAGGAGTTGATTGAATATTTGCAGTTTATTAAGAGTTAAATGTTTCAGCAATTTTCAAATTAAAATTTGATCCAAGTAAAATACAGGTCCTTACAAGCAAACAGCTACGCTATTAAAGTCTGTGCTTAACTGAAAAAGGAACAAATGATAGAGGGAAAATAAATTTTTATGTTTTTTAAATTATACTTTTAATTTTTTTTTAAATAGTTCACTAAACTAGCTAAATATTATAATCGAGTGCTTAGGAGAAAAGTCCTTGACTCATAAAAAGATAAAAGTAAGATGTCAATAAATAGAGCTGTGGGGCATTAAAGTCTAGATCTGCAGGAATAAGTAACTAATAAAAATTAGTATGAAGAACAGCAGAGAAATTTAAAAATCATAATTTGATTATAATATTTTTTTCCTCTGAAATACTTGTTGGAAGGAAAGTATTCTCTGCTATCTGGTGAGATGAGACACCTGAGACTACCACCTCAGCTGTCCATACGCCTGCAGCCAGGATGCCCTTTGCCCTTCCCGTGCTTGTCCCATCCCTCACCCTTTCCCATGCATCAGCCTGTGGAAAAGGACTCTGATCTCTTGTCAGACAGGAACCTTTGTCAGAGGTAGCACTGCCTTCCTGAGTAGAAAGCAAAGTTAATACAAGGAAAATATTTTGATAATTGAATTACAGCCTCTAACAAACCTGTGTGATGTGTATACAAGTAGTATTTTCAGAAGGCTTTATTTTAGTCTAATTTATACGGATTTTCAGTGTGACAACAAAGGCTCTGCCATGAAAGCAGCCTCTCTGCCAGACTTCAAATCCCTGCTCTGAAATACAGAGGCACTGGAAATTCTCTTACACTGAAACTGTGTAAATATTGGCAAAATGGGGTTTTCCCCACCTTCGCTTTGAAACAACTGAACTGTTTTTGCTTATGCCTTCCAGAAAAAAAAAATTTGCCTGAGGCAAAGACTCACTGTGAAGCTTTACCGTCCAAATAGTTAAAATGGAGTCAAATCATAAATGATAATATAAGCTTATAATATGTCATGCTTAAATATAGGTGTTGATGTCTGCTCCTTGCATAATACTACAAGGGCCCTGAGTTTCTGTAGAAATAAGGAGACCAATTTTATCTTCTCTTAATAAGGAAATGTAAAACATATGTAAAAAAGAGTGCTGAAGAGTGGAAAAAATAAAAGAAAATTTATCGTTGGACAAATGCTCATATTTAAATCAATGCTTCATTGCTGCTGAAAAAACATTTAAATATATATGATTCAGCAGCCAGATACTTGCAATAAATAAGTGATTTATTAATTAAGAGTGGTTACAGATCCTTGCTGCTTTTCCTGGTCCTTGCAAGTCTCTCAGTTCTTTGCTCCATAGTGGTTTTGTTACAGCAACCTGTAACCAGGTGTAAAGTGTGCTCTCCTGGGAGCTGGAAAATGCAAGCTTGAACCTGCTAATTCTTAAGTGAATACTTTAATCTTCAGTCTCTTAAATCTCTTATACCACTTCCACTGCCACCTTCCTCCTTTTTTTTTTCCTTTTCAAATAAAAGTTCTGAGTCAGTTCTCCACAGCCAAAAATACAAATCGGAGCCTGGATTTGGAGCGGAAATTTGAAGCAATGAATCCCAGTCTCAGACAAGTGTCTAATCCACGTCTACAGGAAAATACATAAATCTTTGAAACAGGCACATAACTCTCCCTATTCCTTGTAGAGGGAATTTCATAGCTAACTAGTCTTTGAGAATTATGTTCCAGGAGCTGGATACTAAAATACCCACTTGGTTACAGAATCCTTAGAAGATCTAATAGGCATGACAGTATGGAGTGTTAACCTATCTACCTTCCTGCATGTCTTTTCCAAATAAAATTTCTTTTTTCCAAATAAAATTAGTAAAGAGGACAGTGAGTAAGATTGTTCCAGTTTGGAAAAATTGCTTCCCTTGATTTTGTGCTGGTACTGATGTTCATTTTAAAGCCACATGGAGGTTTTGCCTCTTTATAACCCTGGTGTAATTTCTTTTTGTGTGAACTAGAAGACAGAAATAATCTGGGCTGTGTGAGTGGGAGCACAAGGGAAGGGGAGGGATTGTCTCTGTGTGTGTGACTCCTGTCAGACCACATCCAGATACTGTATCTGGTTCTGTCAGCTGGCACAGGAAGGATGTGCACAAGCTGGGGAGGGTGCTTGGGAGGACACAGGGTGATGGGGCTGGAGCACTCACAGTGTGAGGAGGGAGTGGGGGAGAAGGGCAGCCTGGAGAAGGGATGGCTCTGGAGCACCTGGCAGCACCCAGCACCCACAGGATGTCCTTGGATGGAGCCAGGCCCATCACAGCAGCACAGGCTGGCAGCCTGAGACACAAGAGCACAAGTTGCAGCAGGTTTGGAACAGGTTTAAGGAGAAGCTTTTCCCAAGGTGAGGAGTGAGGCAGTGGGGCAGATCACCACCCAAGGGTCTCTGCCATCCCTGTCCTAGGAGGGTTTCAAGCTCTGAAGGCTGCAAGCTGTAAGCAGCCTGGTCTGACCTCAGAGCTGGCCCTTCTTTGGGCAGGGATGGGACCAGAGACCTCCTGAGATCCCCTCCAGCCTGTAGGTACCCAAAATCCTACTGGTGTTCAGCAGCTTTTATAATATTTCTGTAATAGCAAGCATATGATTGACATCTACTTCAACCTTCCTGATCACCTCTAGCTTCCCTGGAGTCCTTCTTAGAAGGAAGGCCAAAAATGTAGAATCGTTTTCTTCTCTGATAAAGTGATTCTTGTCCAGGGATTAAAACCTTGAAAAGCTTCTCAAACTCTCTATGTATGGATTTAAGGCTTCAGTTCTCAGTATCTTGGTTTTTTAAGGCAGGGGAGTGCTTTTTTTATTTAATCTGAGCTAACTAATAGCTGTGTCATAATATATTAAAATCCTTCCTGAGAAGTATTTAACTGAAATTTTTTATGAAAACCGTAGATTATGTCATGTCTGTCTCTGACTCCCAAAGGATTTTGTAGTTCATCTTAGTTTCTAGGCTGTTTAGCTTTTTCAAAAAGGAGGTTAAAAAGCTTTCCTCTTAGCATTGCCTTTAAATCTGTAGACTTTGCTATTTATATTAGGTCTGTGTAGGACTTCATGATGCTGCCACCAGAAATATGATTCTCTGTCACTTTGTGTTGTTCATTCTTCACCCACAAAAAGCCAGGAAAGTCTGAAATGACAAAGAGACTGCCTCACCCCTCTTGGACTATTACAGTGTGTAAGGGAGGGAGGATAGATTAAAAAGCAGATAATATGTGTGATAGTGTTGTATAACTTGGAGTATATTACTGGATACACTGTGTGTGAATTTTTCTTAGCTATTTAAATCCTACCTATAGAACATTGAGAGGAAAAGTTAAAAGAAAGATAAATCAGTATCTGAAGTTGGTGGTTGAGGTAGTTTTTATTAGACAGAAATTTCTAACCCTTAATTCTTTGTATTGATTTTTAATGGGAAGTTTCTCTATAAAATATTTAGCAATGTGAATGCAGAAGAATAACCTAGAAACAAGCTTTTTACTTTAGTGATTCCTTGGAAGTTTCTGCATGCATTCTTTAAAAGTAAATTATTTCCCTTCACCCATCTTCCTTCCTTCTCCACCTTCCAACAAGGAAAGTAGTCCTATACCTTCCATAAAACGGAGACATTTAATAACCCTTCTCCAGAGCTCAAACCAATATAAGCTGGATGGTTATGTTAAAAAAAAATGAACACACATACCACACAAAAAAATGCTGCAACAGATTTCCACTAAGAGCTAAATACACAGCAGTGAAATATGCTGAATTTATGTATATATTATTCTGTTCCACTGTGCTACCCTATACAATCTTTGTCCTCTCAGCTTTTAACATTGACATTCTCTTAGGATTATTCAAGGGAAAACATGAAGTATTTATAGCCATAGTTAAAATCTTTATAAATAGTTTATAATAGAAACTGCCATAATAAAAGTTTGAAATAGTTTCCATTATAGTTCTTTGTTTTTATATATTCTAAAATTCATAAAATACTTGTTATGGGGGGATGAAATTTTCCATGCTGTGAGTCCGAAAAGTATTTTTCCTCATTAATTTGGAGTGTAATCCTTTCAGCTATTTTGGAATTGTAGACAAATGGGGGAAATGTTTTTTCCCTTTTTACAGTTATAAAAATAAAGAAAATCTTCAGATACATTTTTAACAATACTACAGGGGAAACAAGCAAAGGTTGAAATATGTGGCAAGATCTCCTTCCTTTGCTTTCTGAGGGGGGAAAAGCTGTTGAAAATTATGGAAAAATAACATCAAATTGTTTCCAGTAACATCTGCTGAGCTTATTAGCAGAAACTAATAAAAACACACCCCCTTAATGACATTGCTACACATTCCCTTTGCCTGAGGCCATCCAGACATGAACTAGCTGAGCTGCTGCAGCTCCCTGCTGTGCTTTAGACCTTGGTGGCTCTCCCTTACTGGGCACATCCCAGATTGTGAGGTGTCAGGGATGTGCCCATCTCCACCTCCCACATGCGATGAGCACTGCTCCTTCTCCTGCCCTTTACTTCTAGGAACCTGCAGCTGTGTGGGGCCAGCCTGCATGGCTAGAAAACTGTAGGTTGGCTAGCCTAGCACAGATTTGTGATGGTTTATCTCAAGTAGAGCTTTGCTAAGTCCAAGAGAAGACTTTATCACGCAAGTTACCAGTGTTGTCATGAGACAGTAGTACCAGAATGGTTTTCACTCTTAGTTATTCTCCAACTGTACTTGTGTCAAGCTGTCCTGAAAGACACTAAGCCAGGATGAAATTCATACGTGCATGGAATTGACTGGGTCCTGTGGATGGATGTAGCACACAAACCTGCAGGGTGGATGAACAGGCCCTCCTGCAGGGGGGCAGTGCTGTGTCTGTGCTGCTGTGTCTGTCTGTGTGCCTGGAGAGCTCTGGGGGTGCCCTGGGACAAAGGGACAAGGTACAGGATCAAGTCCCAAAGCCCTTTGTGCTCACTCCTCTGCATGCCACTCCCGTGTTCTGGCAGTGCTCACCGTGTTCAGGTGACCTGTCTGTGGCATGTTGGGTACTGGAAGTACCTGCCACTGTACTGGGCTCTGACACCACTCACCACAGTAAGGCAGTGTGGTCTGGGTTTTATAATGAGGATTTACCCTTAGGGTGGTATAGGAAACAAGTTTGTGTAAGGAACATGGTAAAAAAACACACATGGATGTTTTATCCTTACCTCACTCTTCAAAAATAAGGTGCACAATCAAGACGCAATCCAGGTCTGCAGTTAAACACTTGGATGTGTTTGGAAAAATCAGGATTTTGACACCAGCTACCAGTTTTACTATTTTTAGCAGCAAAGATCAAAAATAGAAATAATCAAAAAAGTCTTATTCAGATATTCTGTCTTTTAGGAAAATCCTTCAGACTGTCTCTCGTTTGTCCTTCCAGGCCCATTGCTCCTGTGCTCCTTGCCCTGCAATTGCCTTATTTAAAATGGGTGCCATGGCTGGTAATCCCCACTGCCCATATAGCAGATGGCTCTGAGCCTTTGGGAGGTTTCTGGAAGCTCCTTTTGTGTCCCAGCAACACACTGTCACTCAAAGACAGTGTTTTCTCTACTAGACCATGGCCTGTCTCATCACAGTTGGTGCCTGCTAGTGCCCATTCTTACAGACCAGCTCGGGACTCAAGATACTTCACATTTATTATAGTGTATATTTACTTTTAAGTGTCAGCTGGAAAAGAAACTGCACTTTATTCTAGCTTTTTGGGTGGAATATTCATTCTGGAAGTTCAGCTGTGTCCAGTTATATTAAGTGAAACATTAAATTTGAGGTAGTATTAATACATTTGCCCTCTTGCCCAAATTAAAGAAAATGGAATATCACTAGAGCAATTGTGCCATCTTTTTAAAGTTGCAATATTCCTGAAGGTCTTTGAGCACGTAGCACTACTTGTAAGATTTAAAGCACATTTTTGTTGTATGACGTGCATGGAAACGCACGCGCACAAAGACAGTCGGTTACTACACCATCAGACATTCATGTATTTTGGCCTAATTGGTTTGAAATGAGTGGACACATACCATTGTCCCTGGGTTTGTCCTAATTGCAATTTTGTGCTCATGTAAGGAAGAAAATCCCTGGTTCTGTTTAGTGGCAGCATTCCCAATTGACTTCAGTTGTTCCAAGACTGATGAGGTTTCTTGGTTCTCAAACTAAATCCAATCATGTGTTTTGATTTCTCAAGCCTCTGTAATTCCTTCTTTTTTATTTTAAAACAATTACTTTCATTTCATTTGCAAGCTCTAGGTCTACTGTCAACCATTGCTTTCCCATTAGTCTTTTTTTGGCTTCCCACAGCTTTCCATATAATATATTAGTGTAAATAATACTTCTGTTTATTAAAAAAATCTAAGGTGCCTCTTTTTAGAACAAAGCTATGAAAGAGGTGTAAGACAATTGCACTAATTAGGAAGAGCTGTTGTGGTTTTTCCCCTTAGCAAGAAACAAAAAGGAAAAATCAATACTGGAAAACCCATTTCATTCTGCAGCAAAGGCAGCTGGAAAAGATCCACTTGAACTCTTAGAACTGAAATGCTGGAAGCTGATGTAATTAAGTAAACCAGCTGAGAACTGAAAAACAAACTGATCAAACTAAGGGATTATAAGTATGAAAGATCTGATGCATGGTTCAGAATCTTTTGATAGAGGAAGTAAAGTTTGCTGGGAATTTGGTAATTAAAAACTTGTCTTCTGTTGATGATTAGTTATTTTGCTCTAGGAATTGTTGATTAATTGAAAAATGTTTGAATAGCACTTACAAATTGTTGGAATATCTCTTGTTGCCCTTTCTTTAAATAAATAGATGTGGGTTTGGTTCCAAATGGCTCTTCAGTTTGAAATGTAATTTATAATTTAATGAATAGTATTCATGCAGAAATAAAGCTTTCTGCAACTATGTCCACCAAAATGTTTAACTGGCCAAATTATTCTTATAAATATCTTTGTGTTACTTTTTTTCTTAATTTTATTTTCTGATAGTTTACTGGATGCGGTGTTATTTTGTTAACATTTTTTCCAGGACAGGACAACCATTTTGATAATTCATTGCAGATTTTTAAAATAATAAATACAGTAGGAACATTTATGATTTTAAAAAAGTTTCATCTGTTCAAAGGCAACTCTTTATAGATATTGCATAGTAAACCAACCTTCTCCCTGAACAACACTTTGATTTTGTTTAAATGAAAACCTCATTTTGCCAGATTTGCCCATACAGCATTTGATTCATTGAGAGTGACCTCTTGAAGACAGAATTGCAGGTTAATTGATCACTGCCACATGTCTCTAGGTGGTATTCCTCCTTTTTCTCTGATTGGCACCAGATTTGGAACACTGATATGGTTGAGCTCACTGGCTAATAGTATGAGATACCCTAATGTGTCAGGATCCAAGGTAGGCTTTTATTATATCCATGCCATTTTTTTCTGAAGCTCTCAGGTACAGATTCAGTTACAACTTCTCATCTGAGTGTGGTTTTACAGGCAGCAGTGAGAATGGGAGTGAGCTGTGGCTCCCCGGGTTTGTTTTGGTTTAGTGTGGTCTTTTAAAAATCAGCAGAAGGTCACTGTAAATAAATAGACTTAAAACCAAAATAAGAGTCAGGCTTAACATTTGGCAGTGCAGGATTTCTGACAAGCCTATTGCCTTCTGTTATTGAGGTCTCTGTCCTTTCTGATGTGCTATAAACATGGGTGACAGACATCTAAGTGAGACAGTGCATACTGTACAGCTCAATAACCATTCCCAAAGGAAATCACTCTGTTCTCGGGAATCTCAGCTTTTGTTTTTCCCAAAACAACAAATTTGCTACTGCTCTTGTAAAGAAAGCTTCAAATTATTAAGTGATGCAAAGACATCTTTGAGCATCTGTAACAAGCATAGAACAATAGATCTGAGATATTTGAATCACCTCATTTTTGTCACTGAATGGTTTGAGTGACATGTGGTGATCATTTACAGAGTGAAGATAGTTAACATATTTGTGTCCTCATTAAGAAAGGCCAGGGAGATACAGTGCAACTCTTACTGTGAGCACATCTTGATTTGCTTTCTTAAGTGCAAGGTCTCTAGAATGGGCAACTGTTAATACTTTAGATTTAGTTTTTTTGAAGCAAGATGTAAGCCTTACAAGGAGGAATCAAGTCTTGCTTGCTCAAGCTGCATTTTGAACAGGGTTCACTGATAATCTGGTCACTGACATGAGTGGAATTAGGAAAGAACCATTCTTCCATGGTTTATACCTTGTAATTAGAAGGAGTGTGATGGTCTCAATTAACTTGTCAGGATACTTGTGTAGAAAAGATGTTTTGCTCCTTAAGTTCATGAAATGGCAGGAGATACTGTGAGGGGAGAAGAAGCAGAGTGTGCTCTTTTCCTCTCCCAGAAGTTTGGTTTGGCATTTTGAGGAAGCAGGATGCTGGAGTTTCTCCTCGAGAAGAGGCAGCTGTGATAAAAGCCAAGAGTGAGGAATGCATTGGTGAGGGCCAAGCAGAGCTCCTTAGCCTTTGGGGAAGAGCTGCTGGCTACTGACTCTGTTCTGGCTCTGTGGTTAGACACAGCCAAGAAATACAGAAGTGTAGGACTCATTGAAAGTTTCTGATGAAAGTATTTTTCAACAGAAAACACAGAGATTGCCTAAATTACTCATTTTGTGAGAAGTGGCTTCTGGCTTTGGGAAATGTTTTTCATTAAACTACAGAGCATATAAAAAACAGTCACACATTGATTTGGCTGTGCTGTCACGGTGGCTTCCTAGAGTCTGTTGTAGTAATTACATTCACATTCTCTTCTCTGAGATGGAGAGACTGTGTTGGGTCCTGAAAGATGCACTTTGGTGCACAGATCCATCTTGGATGAGAAAATGGGAGCATAAGTGTGTGAACTCTGGTTCCCATGCAGCAGGGCATCAAATCGACAACATTAAATGTTTGAACTTTCTGGAATGTTTTCATTTTAAGGGAACCTTTGCTTTTTGCCTTTTTTTCCCCAAAAGCAAATACACAATTTCTCTTCACACCTCCTTATCATTTTAATGACAATGTTGCTGTTGTCATTAAAATTTCAGTTGTGAAAAGACATTTTGGCCTCTGAAGGAGATAAATGAAAATTTGTGTTTTTCAGCTAGGGTTTGGAAGTGAGGGGGGCATGGAGGAAGACGGGGAGAGTGTTTATTTTACCACAGTGACCCAAAAATAAACCCTCCCAAGAACTGACAACTGTTCAGCACTCAGTTAAAGCAGACTGGAGCTTGCAGAATTTTTCAAGGTGTAAAATGAGGGCCAGACCCAGCCATCTGATAAATTTCTGTCAGCTGGGCTGGGTGCACAAATGGGAAGTACCCGAGTTCCTATTTAGGTTTCAGGTTTAGGTTTTAGTTATGGTGTTTTCCCTAAATGTCTGACCTGTTTCTGCCTTCCTGAGGGGAAGATTGACTGGTAATTCCCAGTCTCTATGGATGGCATGCTGGCTCAAGTAGCAAATGTGAACTCATTTCCCAAAATAACCTTGGCTGTCCCCTGCTCTGGGGTTGGCCTGGAGGGTAGGACATGGCCCTGGAGGACCCAGTGACCATCATTTAGAAAAGAGGCAGAGGAGTTGAGTCTTTAGATGCTATTTCAAAATTGATCATTTTCCCTTGATTCTTCAGCCAGATCTCCCTTTTTTATAGCAGCAATGCTAAAATATGCCTGGCAAAGGAAGAACAATCCTTTTGAGTAAGGGGATGATGGAATGTAAATAAACTATTCTTAGCTGACCTGGCTATCACTGTGCTGAACCATGGCTATACGTGAGGATGCCTTCTCTAGAGCCACTTGCATGGCCCATTAGCAGGATTGCCAGTGCTCCAGGAAGGTTTAATTTGAGAGCAGTGGTATGTCAGTGCACAGAGCCAGATCAGGTCCTGTGGTTACTCTGGGACTCAGGCTGTCCTGGCTGCCCGGAGCACAGGGAAACGTGCTGCAGTTTTAGCTTCACTGGCAGCAGTGAATGCCAGGTGAACCATTTGGTTCAGCAAAAGACAAGCAGCCCTAGAAGCACAATGGTGGTATTTGACATAATATCCCAGACTTTTAACCCTATATAGGAAGCACTTCTGCAAACCTATCCTGATAGATCTAAGAGCTGAGTGTTTATTTTAAATAAGTGTTACATTTAATTTTGAATGATCGTGACAACCCATCCATCTACTGATGAGGTTTGTATATTTTGCATCCAGTATATTTTAAGAAGTCTTAATTGGCTCAGGTCACATGTTTGGGCATTCTTAAATATCTACAGGATCACAAGCCAAATTTTTAAAGTGAGGTTGAAGTAAATAGAGCTTCCCATTATGTGTAATTGGCTGCAGGAAAAAGTGTTTTAAGTAAAGAAAGCTCAAATATGTTTGAATGCTTTTTGCTAATCCTCCTGACATTTTGAAGAATTAAGATGTTATTGTTGGTTTAAATGTGAAACATCTCCAAAGGCACATCAGTATTGTTTATAAACTGCACTTCATTTCTTTTAAAAAACTATTAATCTAGGTAATGCCAGTTGGCAGTAACAAAAGGAGGCCATCAATTAGCAGAAATAAATCTATCACAGTGGTGACTGAAAGTTTCTGTGATTTCCTGAAGAAGTTTACATTTCTACATTTAAAAAATATATTGAGGAGGAGGCTAGTTATTTGTTCCTTACCAATCAGTCTTGAAAATACACAAAACATAAGGATGTTCCTCTCCTCTCCACCATGTCTTTTTTTTATTTGGACTCTTTATTTGCAGAGAAGAAGGGAATCAGAAAGAGCATTAATGAAATTGAGTGTGGTCAGCCAAATTTTTAATGAATAGATTTCTCTGGGTAAAAGCCAAAATATGTGTCTTGCTTTGGACGGGTAAAAGCTTTACAGTTGTGCATCTGATTGCTACACTGGCGTCTGTGGGAGAGAAGAAACCTTAAATATATGGGTGGAGATAATCTGGTTGTTTGTGGCATGGTAACAATGTGTGTATAAAGATATGATCTGACACGTGTCAAAGTAATTCCTGTTGACTGACTTCAGAGAAAATACATTGTAAATTCAACTATTACTGGGTGTACTTGGGATTCTGATGCAAAGGTAGCTGCTACAGAAGGGTTTCTTCTGGAGCTGGGAGACTGTTTTGCAATCATGCTGATTTTCTCTGATTTTAATTAATTTAAGAAAAGTAATCTTTAGAAAAACAAACAAAACCCAGCATTCTTCCTTTCCCTTGCCTCTCCTTTCCCAAAGCAACCCTCTGCATATGGGAAATACCATGTTAATAACTAAAATTCTCAGGATGCACCCAGAAATGGCATTTGAACGTTTTGATTTTTTTTTTTTTTTAAATAAAGTTCATCTTACCACGGAGTACGTCATTGCTGAAACTGAATTTTTGTAAGCGGTTTCATCTTTACCAACTTTCCTACCACCAAATTCTGAAGCAACTATTTTTAAAATGCTTTTAAAAGTGGAGGTTTTTTTCAACCCACAGCTATCAAATTCTCTTGATTTATTACTATCATGGCCATAGCAACGATACAAATGTATTTTAAGCACACGGAGATGAAAATGGCCTTAACTGTTGCTGTGAATGTCTGTCTTGTTCTTCATTGTATGGCAATGATTATGCAAAAAGGGCACAAGAGGTTATTAATTATTCAGGTCTAAGCCTGTTTTTCTGGAAGAAGTGTGTATAAAGTTATACTGGAAGTGGTGCTTTCACTGCCTGCAGTTGCCAGCCTTGGTAACTTCAGTCCTAACCACGATCGGTGCTTCCAGCCTCCTAATCATGTGGCAGAAAAGTTTGAGCCCATTTTACAGATGAGGGATTGAGGAGAAAAGAGACTGAGTGGCTTCCCAGGGCAATACGTGGCATGTGTGACAGGAATGGATGTTGGATACAGCTGATGCTGTCCTCAGCCAGAATCTTGGCAGAAAGCATTCATCCTTTCCAAAGGAGATGAAATTTTCCTTACGGAGACCGAATGATTTTCAGTACTTTGTTTCGTCGTCTTGTCCAAGAAATGCAAACTGTAACAATTAAGACTCAAGTATTTGAGGAAGATGTGTGCTAAATTAGCAAGCTATGGTTTCATAAGAAAAAACAGCACCCGGCTATTGATGAAATACAGCCCACGATAATAAAAGGCTTACCAGGGTTCGAAAGACCTCCATTTACATAAATATGCAAAGACATCTGTTACAGTCATGAGTGACCTGCTGGTTTAAACCATCAGCAGGGGAAGCATCCTCGATCACCATCGCCTGCCGTAGCAGGTGCTGCTTTAGGCAGCAGGAATTACTGAAGAGGTTTTCGATGAACAAAGACGACCTTTCCACTTGCCAAGAAGAGACATACAGGAAATCAAAACACGCGGCACACGCCTACGGTCTTTCATTTGTACGCGCGGTGAGAGCCCCGTGTGCGCCTCGGCGGCCAAAGCTGTGTGTGATCACTTATAGGTATGGTGTGGCTGACACAGCTGCAGAGTTTATGTCTGAGGAGTACTTAGGTCTTTTAAAACCAAACTACTTAAGTCAGATTCCCAAACAGGAATGAATCATCAAGATTTAATGGAAAACGTTCAAAACAAATTTATCATCTAAAGCCAGTGTTTTTATTACCAGAGCGTATGCCCAAAATAGTAATGTAAAACCGTCATCCTAAAGGTTGCAATTACTTAAATGAAAAATTGGAGTTTAATTCTTGCTCAACATTATTCAACAGAGACATTATAATATTACAGCTTAATATAATGCAAGGGTATTTGTCTTCCTTGTTGGCTCAAGGTATATGGTGTTCTCTCTTTCTCTTCCCCTCCTGCCCCATTCATTGCATAACATGGTTTTGTATGGAAAGAATCTGTCTTCAGTGGACAAACAACTGGACAAAAAGCTGGATTACAAATTCAGAGCTGCAAAAATATTGTAATTTGGTATGTTATACATGACTGTAATTGCCAGCAATTCTGAAAACACACAATAAAGAGAAGTCTCCAAAGAGCCTGTAGTAAAGTCACACAGGTAAAGGAGTTGACAATAGAAAAGTCTTCCAATATTTAAAATGCTCCCTCTGACTCTCTTACGTATGTTAAATACTGAATTGTACTAAAAGGTGCAGTACGGTACTTGATTCACAATACTTGATGGATGCCTCACATTGGGACATTATAGCTCTAATAACTTTATGACATCTTTAAATACTTTAACAATTCCCACCTCTGTTTTGATAACACATTTCCTAGTGAATTAAGATAAAACAAAACCTGTTCTTTTCTCTCCCTTTGAACAGAGCGTGGATCACACTTCTCGTAAACCTCATCATATTGAGGTTGGGCTAAGATGAGCATAACCAGTGACGAAGTGAATTTCTTGGTGTATCGCTATCTCCAGGAATCGGGTAAATTCCTTGTCTTTCTTCATAACTTCTGGTCATAAATGAAATGGGGAAATTGCATTTTTGCATGATATTGCTCTAGGAATGTTGCCTTGAGTGTTTCAGACTGACAGAATAATATTTCTTGCACAAACCCGTTTCTTTGAAATCGTGGTCTAGAACATAATAAAAGTGCAAACATGTACAGGTACAAAATAAATATTGCAGTTAGGCAAAACAAGAAGGAAATAACATTATGTTAACAAATGCTTTGGTAGTTATATCATGTCAGCCAAAGTAGTTTTTGGCAGCACAGGCAAAAAGCACATGTATGTTGTATCTTTTTTTCTTAGCTACTTGAAATTGTTTACATGGGGTTTATGTTGGCTCTAAAGAGAAATTTGGGTACAAGTTTCTGATGTTTTAGACCATTCTTGGGGCAATTAAGTATGTAAACTGAGCTGCACAAGTGTCATCATGGCTCTGTCTCCATACCACTTCCACTTTACCTGTTTTCATATTGGAAAATACCACAGGACTTTAAAATATTTTAAGAAAATTAAATTGGAACTTATATTTTGGGTTTATTTTATATCCATAGTCTTCTTTCCACTCTTTGACTGCAAGAAGTAGAAAGTCTCTTAGCTAATGGAAAAGTTCTGTTGCTGTAGAGATGATAGGGGGGCTGAGAAACATTGACAAAGGATTTGTAACCAGCATCACAGTTTACTTGGTACTGACCCTGTGTTTTTTGTTGGTAAAAGCAGAACTGACCAAAAATATTTCATGTTTCACATGCTGAAACAAACAAACAAAAAAATCTGTGCAAAATAGATGTCATCCTGTCAGAAGACTTGAAGCCAGTTTTAGAATAAGCCCTCAAGACCCAAGAGATGACTTGTACAGAGAACCAGTAATCCAGCAGGTAGAAGATACTGCCTTAGCCTGCTTCTGTTGGTCACTACAACTGATATTCGTTAGATACATTATTTTGAGTTGTTTTTTCCACTTGCAAGGCTATTTCAACCCCAGGAAACTGAACCCCTATTCAAAGAATCTCCACTTAAATTAAGAAGATTTATCATACATTTTTAGTATTTGTTTTTTAAAATAGTTCTTTGAGAGTCCATAGTTGGCCTGTGTTAGCTGTTGTCTCACACTCTCTAATAGTGGAGCTTATAAAAAGTTGTCTAGATCGTGTGTGCAAACAGATGAAAGAAAAAGAGGAACTAACAAAACTAAAATTTCATCCAGGCAAAGTTTACTTTTAAAAATAAGCCATTGTATACCACACTGGAAAGAGCTTTTAGACATTAGACCAGTGCACCAATGGATGTAATCAAAGCATAAAGAATCCTGAAGTTATTTTACATTGTTATGTTTGGGTTGTAGGAGATTCTGAATAACAGTGTATTAATACAGTAGCTTTTCCTGATGTGAAAAAAAAACAACCTTTTTTATTCCTCTTGCTACATCAGGAGGTGAGTTACTGCTGTGTAGTGATTCAGGAGGCTTTACAAAGTCAATCAAGAATGGTGGGATCAGCCACATGTCAGGAAAAAGTTACTGTAGGTAACATCTCCCACAAGCAAGCAATCACCTTTGCTATTTTACAGGGAAATTTACATGTAAATGTATATGTTAATGGCAAGTTGTACTGCTCTTACGTTCTTATCTAAAATTTTTATGTCAAAAATTTTTATTATTTAATCTACACATACTGAAGACATTCACAAAAACATTGTATTTCCACTGTTCTGTTGTATTTTACACATTTAAGAGAGTGGAAATTGAGGTTAAATATTTGAAGAAATATTCAAATATGCTTCAAACTGAGCATATTGGAATCTAGATGCTAGATATGGGTGTGGTAGATATACCTGGCAGTTTGTTAGGAATTCCATTCAGCAAATTCGAGCTATAACCAATAATGAATCCACTAGTCTGCTAAAAAAGCTTCTTATGTTTAGTTTGAACCTTTTTTCCTACTGTCATTGTTTTTTCCAAAGAAATTTTTATATCTGTATTTTCAGAAGTAAGGCAATAGAACAGAAACTGTTACACAGCATTTTGGCTTTCCACCTGCTACTATAAATGCCATAAGATGCAACAGCAGATGAAAAATATTTAATCCACAGCTTCAGAAATAATGCAGTCCAGATTTAAAGGGCTAGTGTTTAAATACAGTCTGAGTTCAAATTCCTACAGCTTAAGGAGTTTGCCAAAAACAGGGTTATCACACTGATTATTTGTTAACATTAGCTGAACCCAAAGCTTCTAAAAATTTTATCAGATACAACCATGAATATTGCTTACAAGACTGTACAAAAGTTCACTTTTTTTTTTTTTTCAGGTATCTGCCCTTTAATCTGTAAAACTTCCAGGCTTTCCCATAAAATGTAGGCAAATGGTGGGAGGAAGAGAGAAATAACAAAGGAGATACATATGGCAGAATAAGTATTTAAAAAGTAAAATGTCCCTATAACATTTCATGTATTTTGCATCTGCGAGGTACAGAAACACTTGAGATTCTTTGAAGCATTGTAGTAAAGATGCTGAAGGGAGCTCTACACCTCATTATGAAGATGCTGGCAGGTGATTCTAGTAGGAGCTCAGCTCTTGTAAACTTGAAGTTAGAAGTGAAATTCAGTTACTATATATTTCCTCCTTAATTTTCTGTCAGACCAGAAACCTTGCACAGGAGAATATTAATAGAACTGTCTAAATCATTATTGTTGCTTTTTAACAAAACTTGGCATACTGAGGAGAGTTTCAGTGAGCTGGAAAAAGCAAATGTTGTGCCAGTATTTTTAAAGGTTAAACAAGATGATCCAGGTAACTACAGGTCAAGGACAGTCATTGGAAAGTGGAGACTAAATATCTCCAACAAATCTGAAGAGATGACATCATGCCAAATGCCAGCCAGCAAGTTTTTATGGATAACAGATCTTGTCAAACATACTTGATACTGCATTTTCCGAGATCAGAAATGAAGTTGACAGAGATAGCTGTGCTGACATTAATACACTTAGACTACTTTATGACATTTATTTAGTCTTGTTGACATGGTGGTTAAAATCAAAATAAAATAACAGTGAGTAAAATCAGTGTAATCCAGAGTTACCAAACGAATTAAAACTGGGATAACAGAAACATCTTGAAAAGTGATTATAGCTGAGGAGTATTCATATCAAGGGTTACTTCTAGTGGGAACTCACAGGAATCTCTTCTTGGCGTAATGCTGCTCAACAGCTTTACTGGATACCTGGAAGGAAATAAAAAATGATTACCAAGTGCATCTGCAGATGGAATTAAATAGTAAATTGTGGCATTGGTGAGTTATACTGACTGATTATGGTCTAACAGAAAAAAGTACAGCCAAGGAGACTGCTTTGACTTGCCTGCTGCTGGAAGAGCAGGCTGGAGAAGATGCCTGGTCCAGGGGCAGTGCAGTCAAATCTCTCCCTTACAAGACAGGGCTTGGACAAGTTAAGGCTCTAAATGTTTAGCTGTATTTAAATAAGGAAGTAAATAGCTGCCTCTTCCCACAGGCGACTGTCTCAGTGCTTATCTATGCCCAGAAAATCAAAGCAGTCTATCATAATTTCCATTTATGCTCCATGGCTTAATGCCATAGGAATTTCACCACTAAGGTGACTAGGTGTTAACCACTTCTACAGTAAGACCATGAATGCCCCTTTCTTGAGATACAAAGAGAACAAGTGTTTATTTTCAGTTCAAGGTTATCTCTTCCTATCCAAAGTCAAGTCTTGCAATGTCTTGTTTTCTCCTTTTTTATTAACGAACTTTTTTGGTGCACATTTTTAGGGGGTAATTCTTAAAAATGCTGAGGCCTTTCAAGCATTGCTTATCTCAGGAGTCAAACTTCTTGAAGTCAGGTTATATTTATTTGTAGGTGTCATTTAAATGAAATGTTGGCCCCAGTTAGGTACATCTACACTAAGGTTGTACAACCAGTGTGGAGATAGGAGCACACAAAATACTCCTGTGGTGGATGCAGTTATATCAACAAAGCAGGTACACTGATGAAAGTGAAACAAACTATACCAAAGTAGCCACGGTTCTGGCATCCAAATTAGGTTAATTGCAATTAATAGTAGATAATATTAATACTAATAATAACATAATATTAATTGTATTAACTTTACACCTCTTCAAACATGTGAGAAGCATACTTTTGCTAGCAGCCATCTTCATTGCTGACCATGCAATAGCAGCCATCTTCATTCATAGATCTTCTATTGGATTTCTTCAGCTTCTGAAAAAAAAAATATGTAATTCATAATGTAGATTTTTCCTGTTCTGTTTTTTTCCAAAACACAAACAGATAATTATTTCTCTTTTGGAATGAAAGTCAGAGTAGTACAATGCAATGAGGAGTAATAAGGATCCCAAGGAAATTTCTAAGGGTTGAGGGAGGATGGCAAGACCAAGGGAAATCAAATCTCTCACATATTTTTTAAGCTAAAATGTGTTGCCATCTGTTGTGAGTGCAAATCCTATCATCAGTCCAAATGCTACAATAAATTGCCTTCCTTACCCAGCCCAACATGTCAATTCAGTTATTAAAGCTTTTTCAAATTGGTTATTTTTGATGTATTGATCATTTAACAGTGTTCCTTTTCTAGCATTTATATGCATACTGCAGTCTAGAATTCTTCTCTGAAAATCAGCTCCCCAGTTGCCTGTGGCTTACACTGTTCTCTAGTAGAACATTTAGTGTAATGAATGTCTTGCAATGACTGGTTAGAGTTAAGATTGTGTAAGTTTCCATTTTCACTCAAATTTTTACTTTTTGATTTGAATTTTTCCATGTTTAATGACACACCCTTGATAACTGTTCCCCAGTGTATAATCTGCTCCATGTACAATCTGTACCACATCTAAGACAATAAAAATGGTTGCTAGATGCTTTTGCTAAAAAAGATGTCAGTGACATTTTTAGATGCTGACATGGGACAATTTACCATTTTACTTTAGAATTTTCGTTTGTTTTCTTCCCAACCATAAAAATGAAGACAGCTAATAAAAAAGGTTTTGTACCTCTCTGTAAATTCAGGATTATAGCAGCACATCAGTCTGGCTGGTTTGTAGTTGACAGATTTTCCTTGTTTTCCTAGAAAAAAAATATTTTCTCTCAGGTTTTAAGCATAGATTCAAGGGCATAGAGCAAAGAGTTTCTGTGAATCACAGAACCCTTTGTAGTTAAGCATGTGCAAAATATGGGCCTTTCCTGTTAACCACATCCAAGGCATTTTGCTGTCATTTTGCCTTTGGAAAATATGAGAGAATCCAAAATGTGGATTTTAGGATGTTTCTGGGATTTCATCCTTGGGATGAAACTAAATACAAATAGTTGGAATAGTACTAAATTACTTTTTTTCCCTATGACATTTGCAATTTTCTGAAAAGGAAGCAAAAAAATTTGAAGGAAATTACTTTTTTATTGAATAGTTCTTTTTTTCAACATAGAAATTTTGCAGCAACTGTAAATATCACAGTTTGCTTGCGTAAGTTCTCAGGCAGTAGGGAATGACTGAAGATCAGTATTCTGTTCTTTTGAATTGGTGCCTGATGCAACAGTCTTTACTTACATAAGCCTGTGTAATTTTTCTCTGAAGTCCATACTTTGCTTGCATGAGGTATGTTTGGAGTATTTTTGAACAACTGTGTATGGCACAGAGTCCCTGAGTCACAGACGAGAGACGTGCATGTTGAAAATAATTCCGATTAAGCAAAGCATAAACGATTGGCATATATAGGTCAGCTAAATTTGCTTCAAAGCTAACTGCTTCCTTTGTGTAGGAAGACTGCTGCGAGGAAGAAGAGGAATGTACAGTGCATGGTTTTTTTCTGAAATTATTAAAATTTATGCCTTGAAGAATAATTCATTAGAAGAATGACTCACTTGGTCAATAAAGGCAATTGTCCAGTGTGGCAGTAAATGCAAAAGTGTGTACTGATGACAGTGTCACTGGATAATGATTTTTCTTTTGCCTTTTTTTATGTTTTCTTGCAATTTGGCTCATTAGGATTGTAGGAGGGCTCGGTCTGCATAGTATCTCAGGAGATGACAGGATCAGAGAATAGTTCAGGTTGGCAGGGGCCATTGGAGATCATCTAATCCATCTCCCCTGCTCACAGCAGGGTCAGCTGCAGCAGGTTACCCCAGGGCTATATCCACTTGGGTTTTGAATATTTCCTAAGGATCAAGAGTCCACAACCTCACTGGACAGCCAGTTCCAGTACTTCTATCACCCCTACAGTAAAAAATGGTTTATTTTGTTTCAGTGGAATTTCATGTGTTGCATTTTGTGCCAAATGCCTCCTATCACAGGGCACCACTGGAAAAAGTGCCCATCCTCTCTGCACCTCTCTCAGGTATTTTTGCACACGGATAAGGTCCTCTATGAGCCATCTCTTCCCCAGGCTGAGCAGTCCCAGCTCTTAGCCTCTCCTTGTCCACCGATTATCTTTATGGTCTTTCACTGGGCTCTCTGCAGTGCATCCCTGTCTTTCTCATACTGGGGAGCCCAGACTTGGATACAGCACTCCAGGCTTGTCTCACCAGTGCTGAGTAGAGAGTGAGGATCCCCTCCACTGACCTTCTGGCAGTGCTTTTTGTTGTACAGCTCGGGATGCTCTTGGCTTTCCGTGCTGCAAAGACACTCTGCTGGCTCATGTTCAAGTAGTCTGACCTTCTGCTCAGCACTGGAGAGCCTCAAAGATCCTTCAAACAACCTGTACAGAAAGGTCTGCAGGGCAGTCACTGCAGTGTTCCCAAGGCTCTGTATGCAGCTGTGCTCTCAAGGCAGGGATGATGGAAACCTTTTGTTTGCTGAGGGAAAAATGCCTCCTTGAAATGACAGCCTGCCAGGCAAAGATAAAACACACGTTTTAGTGTTGATTCAGTAACAATCTGTGGCTGCATTATTTGTGTCGACATGCATGTCACCACAGTCTCTTGGGCCTCGTGTGTCCTGCCTGCAGCACAGAGGGGCTGTAGCCCACAGACCAACCTCAGCTGCACTGGAGCAAGGGCACTGCTGACCTTCTCTGCACAGCTCCTGTGCTGCTGACCAGGCACTGCTGAATAAATGAACTGATACGTTCTTCAAGGGCGTACATAAAAACTGAGGGTTTATACCTCACCCTAAAGTTTCTGTCCCTCAATTTTCCTGTTTGAAAGCAAAGTTAATACTATGAACAGTACCTCAAAACACATGTTAAATGTTTATAGTCAATAAAATGTATTGAAATCCTCTGAGTAAAAAGTATTACACGGGTGCTGGGACAATATTTAGCATTCTTTTTCAATTATTTCAGAGTACTGTTTATGAATTTATGGGTGAATATATATCCCTAAAAGCAGGATGAATGAGATGCTAACTGTATTTTTCAGGAGCTAGTGTTAAGACTGAAGGCAGGGATTCTTTCAGCTTTTCAGCTGTACAATAGTGAGACTTAAGAGCAAAACAAACTCTACTTTTAATTCTCATGGTTTAGCACGACTTGATTTGTGGGCATGCAGTCCTATTTATATAATGCATTATCCTTTCAAGGGCCAGCCTACTCAATTAAAATAAAATAATTTAGGGTTTTGATCCAGATCTTTGATTTTTTGAAAGTTGGCTATAGAACCATCCAAGAACCATAGAACCAAAAGGTACAAGAGTTTTCATGAATTATTTTAGATAAACAAGGCCACAGTGTTGTTCTAGGAGTGCAATACATGTTAAAGTGACCGTTGGATAAGAACACTTACGAAATTTGACCCCAAAAATGGTTTGCTTTAAATCAAAGTATTTCATAAAAGTCACCTCAGAATGAATGTTCCTATATGACATGAAACCATCTGTAACAACACATATTTCATATAGTATAAATGTAGTGCCTCCAGCATAATATTTTTGTAGTAAAATAGTGTCTTATCAAAAGGGTATATAAGGGATTTTAATAAACCATGACTCCTTTTTTTTAATATCTCCTCTACTTCTCTGTATTTGTTTTAAACTGGGAAAGCAGTGACTGTATGATTCCAGAAACAGTGAGCCTCACTCTGAATTTGAAATTATACTTCATTGTTTGAGAATGGATTATGCTGAAAAGACAAATCCATTTCTAAAATAAGAACTGTATTATTGCGCACAGTTTCTCTCTCCACTAGTAAAGATTTATTCTCTTTGTAAACAAGAAATACATTTTAAGAAAATCAGGGTCAACATTAGAAGGCAACAAGTTTTGTTGGGCTGCAGTTCCCAAAGCATTTTTGTTTAAACTTAACAAAGCTACACATCTTGGAAAGGATGAAGCTGAGTGCCTGTGCAAGTCAAAACCAAATTGGACACTTTTATCATAGAGCAATGAATACGTACTAGCAATATTTCATGGTTGGCTTCTCAAAATCCAAATTCTGTGATGGTGAGGGAAAAACATTTCACAGGTAAAGAGGTTATTGGGTTTGTCCTACTTTGTTCTGGTAAATTTTCAAAAGATTTAATAGGTTTTATGAGACCCATTTTTATGGCTTTATATGCACAGACTTGTGACTTTTGTGACCAGATATCTCTTTATATACAAATGTATAAACAATACTTTCAAATGTTTTGTGCAGCTCAAGAGGTCTGTTTGAAAATTTCATTCTATTTACCCTGTTTCATAATTGGTGCAGTATTTTTAAGTTCATGTGAAGGAAATAAATACACTGAGTATTTTGGGGTTTTGCCATTTGCAAAAGCCTGCTTACCTCATATTTCCTTCTAGGTCTCTTCACAGTTTTCTAAACTTGGCTATTTCAATTTTTCTTTGGCCTGAAAGTTGCCGTACAGTGTTGGATCTTGGACACTGAACAAACACAGTGATTTTTAAGTTACACAAACATAAGCAATTACACCTTTACAAATTTATTCCATGGCACAAATTTTGGTTCTGATCACTTCATGTCCTGTTTTTTAAAGCTTGCAAAAACACAGTATTTTTAGGGTATTAAGAAAATAGCATGTTGGGTAGAAGACAGATGTCTAAAGGTCAAGATGACTTTGTTGGTAAAACCAGTGCAGTCCTACACATTTCTCACTTTACTGCTTTTCAATTTGAGTCTCCAGGCCCAGTGGAGCTTTGCAAGTTTTGCTAATATTAACATTACTCTATTCTGAGAATGTTCTGCCTGCACAGCCATGGCACTTACAGACCACCCATCCTCACACCCCTCCTGTATTGGGGCTCCGTTTGTAGTCACCATCCACAGAGACCTTCCTGGTGTTCCTGAATGTCCCCTGAGTGCCAGCTGCCACCAGTTGGAGGTGTATGTTAGAGCAGAGAGAAGAACATAGCTTAAGGAAAGTGCATACAACTGTGAAAGTCTATTCTATAAACAAGATCCTTAAAATTATGCATGTCTCTTTCTTTGAATGTTTGGTTGCACAGACAGGGCTAAAAGATAACAGCATCTCATTAATTGAGAAGGAAAAGATTATTTTCGTCCTTGTGGCCTTCATAAGCTGTTTCAAACTTTGCTCATATTTGCAATAAATTGCTAGATCTGTATTGATATTTATTTGCAATTGTCATTCTCATTTACAGAGAGTGAGTGAAAAAGGGGATTATTTCAGACCTTGTTTTCAAGAGATTTTTATAAGTTCCTCTTTCCATTGCTTGTGCTCTGTTTTCTGTCTGTATCGTATTTCTCTCTTTGTTAATTTGCAGCCCTCAGAGAGGCTTAAACAGTGAGTGCCAAGTACCACTCATCAAAAGATCATTTCCAAGTTGTATTAATCTTTTCCAACATACTTTCCCGCACGAAAAAGAAAAAAAAAATACCTGCCAAAAGCATTCTTTGGCACATAATAAAATAATTTTGGGTAGCAGACGTTTACGCTGAATTCTTGGCAGAAGGTGAACAGGTCCAATATCCAACAAAAAAGGGCGTAAGATTTAATATTAGTGAATAATCGCTTCTACAAAACTTTGGGTAACTAGACATACTGTAATTTTACCTACAGCTAGGAATCCTTTCTTTATATTTCCCAGTGACTGTGAAAGAGCTTGTCATACCAAACACATTTCCCAGGGTTCTGGAAATAATTTTAATCATTTAGCAATCCTAATCTTGAACCAAATGTGCAAGCCCTATTGTTCAGCTGATTTTTCTAAAAATAGATTTCAACTGCAGTTCTCTACTTTAAATTGCTAATGTGTGTCCTTGTTAAGCCCTTTATGTAATTGCAAAGGTAAGTCTTCAAAATAGGCAGACACTGCCAAAACCAGAGAGGTACTCTAGGATGTGTTACTGAGAAACATAAACCTCAGCCAAGAGAATAATCTCAGTCTCTTGTGAATAATAAACAAGATCTGGCATAGGATTCTTGTCCACCATTATTTTTTTACTTGTTAGTAGAATCTTACCAGTGGCTTAAGGCACCAGACACTTACTGTGGCCAAACATATTTCAAAGAAACTAGTTGCCCTGTTTGTGAAGCCTTTGCATATATGTACACTGGGAGTTTATGACCATATTTTTATGGATACATAATTCAGTTTAGACAAAAATCTAAGGATAAGAAAGGATAGGGATCCATGTTGCATTTTTAGTTCTCACTCAGTGCATAGTATAGAAAAGAAAATACTTGGCTAAAATGGCAGCTGCAGTCAAATACAGTGAGGAACATCACTGTATTCTCTCAGGCAATGGCAAGAAATTACATCACTTGCCTCAGGAACTAGATTAGTATGTGCTAGGCAGGCCCCGAAATAAGAAAATACAGTTGCTCTAGCTTAAGTTGTTTGCTTCTGGTTTTGCATACAGAAATTGCATTCAAATCTGCCCTTAATGATACATATGCCTTGCTTCTCTACACTGATAAATCTAGACCGACAAAAGTCTTCATTTAACATTGACTGTATTTGTTTGTACATCATTAATTTTTGGAGAAAATTATTTTGTTCATGGTCATATTTCACTGAGGGTTTTTTGTGGACTTTTTTTTGACTGCTGTGATGGGGCTCTAATTTATTTCAGAACACCACATTGCACCACTCTGCCCTTCTTGCCTTCGTGCTTACATGGCACTCCCAGGACCCAGATGTCAAAATTGGGGTGAATGTTTTTCCACTGCTTGCATCTGGTTCCTTTGGTAGGCAGTTGTGCAGGCAGCTTTGGAGTTACTTGGGTTTAGTAACAAGGTAAAGCAGCTGATGGGATTGTGTGTGGATGTCTTCTCCTCCTGTGTATGATTTTCTTTTGGTTTTTCATCACTTCATGATGCAGTGGAATGTTTCTACTTGATGTGTCTGAATCGCTCAGGAATTTTGCCCATATACCCATTTATGGTCATAAAGATGACATTTCTTTGCCCCTTGCAACATTTTTGGGGTTTTTTTCCCTGCAGCCTATATAGCTGTAATCAGCTCTTGCAGGCCTTCCATTCTTTTATGAATTGTACTTTGGTCGAAGTCTCAGCAGCAGTGCCAGGTGCAAGACTTACCTTAAAGAAAACAGGCACTTGTGCAGCCAGAAAACTTGAGATTGCTGGTGGATCCCATTATAGCAGCTGCAGGTTGATTCTGCTGAGCTAGTAGTTTTAATAATTTCTAAAGCCTTGCTCATTTTTGTCTCCTTTACCTGCCAAATACTTTGAAGGGGAATACTGTGTACTTCAGAGGTGAGGACTGGAGGACCTTGTATTGGAAATTTCAAAAAAGAAAATGTCAGAGAAATCAATTAAACACGAAGTGCTGGTAATTTCCATGTGGAGGTGGTTAAACTGTTGGAGAAAAAAAAGGGATTGTCATATAGTTTATTCCTTTTCTTTTGTTTTTCTTTTCTCTCTTTCTTTTAAAGTAATAACATTTCTAATTTAGTGATTTCCAGAAATTGAACTTAAGATCTCTGTATTTGCAAACCTTGGTCTGGAGTAAAGAAATAGGAAAAATTATTGAAGGAAATTACACAGATCTCCATATGAAATCTCACTATTTTCCAGAAAAGAGGGCCACACTGAGCATTAGTTATACAAAGATTTGTAGGAATGGCTTGTTACTTGTACTCAGTGTTGGGATAGAGGCTATTCATCATCAAGATGCCCAAGGTGTGTGTAAAAGGCAATTTGATGTTCATAAGTCTTTATTCTCTGTTTGATTGTACAGTAGCAAATGTTTCAGTGAAGGATCTTACAGAGTGAGTAATTGAACCGAGTAATTTGCAAATAACTGAAAAACACCTGGGTTTTAAAAATTATTTGTACAGCAAACTATTTAAGTTAACCAGAGAAAACTAAGTCCACTTAGCTCACAAACAGAAAACTTTGTTCAGCAGATCACTTCCCTATTGCTCATCCCCAAAGTAACCCCAAGTAACCAGCAAGGACTGAAACAGTTCAAAAGTCGTTGCTTCCACAGACCCCTCTTTGTCATTCCCCTCACCTGTACAAATACAGCAGTAGGTACTGTAGCTGCTACAATTCAGGGTTGCAGTTTTACAAAGATGTGCTTTTTGTGGTGCTAAAGAGATGGGGAAATGAAAGGAACATTCGGTAGATGTCAATTTTAGCTGAAGCGGTGAGTGCCAGATAAGCCAGCATGGGGAATACTCAGTGTCACCCCAGTTGCAAATCTGCAAAGAGGAATGCTGTGCTCCCTGAAGAGGTGAGACACATCTCTGGAGAAGTCATTCCTTGGGCTGTGTGGCTCCCCAGTTGCCTTTTCTACACCTACATTTGACAGGCCTTTCTCATGTGAGCCAGGCATATTGTAAACAATTAAAACTGTGTAGCCTTCAAATCAAACAAGCATGCAACAAGCATCATTATGTTCATTAAATAAAACCTTGTCATTTTATGATCAATGACAAATCTAGCTTCAAAGGGAAGCCATTTTTAACTGAAAAAAGGAGCAGCCAAAGGAAAAACCCTCCATCATCTCAATTTTTGCAGTTATAGCAAAACCTATCAGTGAAATTTTGCAAAACACAGTCCTACATATGCATTTTTTGGCACTGCCTAGGGCAAGAATTCCCAAATGGCTGTGTATGTACCACTGAGAGTATATACAGACACCTCAGTGTGGGAAAAAATATAGCACAGAACTGGGACCTGTTACCACTGTCAGTACAAAAAAAGTGTGGGAATCTCTCAATTAGGAATTTCAGTCAGTTTTCAAGTCTGTTTTTGACTTGTGTAACAATTTTTTGAGATTGAGGGGTCATTTAAGTAATTGTTCTCTGCATTCATTATTTCCTCTCTGCTTTTAAGCTCTGTAAAATACTTCAGCTATTCCACAGTTGGTAAGTCACCTCCATTCATCCCAGGATCATCCCAAGATCTGCACTGTTCATTTGGGTATATTTTTTATATATGATAATGTATTTGCAGATTATGCATAACTTGATGGATTCTGTTTTCCCATCTTTTTTGAAGCAGAAAAAACCAGGAAGCCATTCTCTCAAGTCTGCTGAAAGATGCCTTTTAGGGCACTGGTCATGTCACAGCAAAAGCAACTGGTTCATTGCTGTGAAACCTATTCAGTTTGTGGCAATGCTTTCTCTCTTCAGCCCTTGATGTTTATGCTTTTAACCTTAAAAGCTTTTAGTCTCACTGCATGGGTCTTCAAAGAGTTTATTGCACTAAGAATTTGTTTACTGGTTCTATTTGAACAGAAATCATTGTTTTATAGAGTGATTATTGCAGTCACCAGTGACAGAATTTATGAGGAAGAATGCATATGGACACAGATTTGCAACTTTCATTCATTTCACTGCTGCCACGGCATTTTCAGTTTGTGTCTACTGTAATTTCACGTCATCCCCACCACATCCTTCCTTCAGATCCCCACTTGCAGAGCACCTTCTGTCTCTGCTCATGCTCCCCAACTGCCTTGACAGACTGGAGGTGGGGGTGGTGCTTGTGTCTTGGCATCGTGTCCCCAGTGTAGTTTCATGATCTTAGGAGGGCCAGGTTAACAAGCTAATGTTTGTTTTTTTTTAATTGCCTTTGTTTAATAGAAATCACCTTTTAGTAAGACTGAACTATGGAGCTGCAACTTTGCTATGTTAATTTAGTGTACTTGAATGCAGAGCCCTGAAGAGAACTGATGACATCTGGTAACTATAAAAGTAAAGCTCAAGTTATTCTTCAGTGTTACCAGAAACCTGATGTAGGTACAGCTTCATTGAGGATTTTGTTGACTGTGTGAGGTAGTTTTAAAACCAGTCTATTTTCATATAAGCCTTATATAACTGCTGTGGTAGTAATACAAGAAATCAGGAGTCCTCCTGTTGGAGGGCTGGTTGGCATGTTTCTATTGGATTTGTTTTGGTTTTTCTTAACTGCAATTGTATGGGTGGACTTTTTCAAGAGGGGTGAGGAGTACCATGTCCAGCAGGACCCACTTAAACGGTTTTGCTACATTGATTTTTGTTAATCAGATCTTGTCTGATTAAATATGAGTAGTTTCTCACAGCTGCTAGAGGTGTCTGAGTGAGATTGCTCCCCAGTGACAGTGTACCAGGAGTTTTGTGTTTCCTCATCTAACAGGTGCTTTGATAATAGTTTCTCAGCATCCAGAGAAACAGTAAGATAACAAGTTTCTTTGCAAAAACATAACTGAGTTTTGTACTAAGAAGTTTCTTCTCTCACATGCTATGAATTGAGATGCACTGCTCTCTGGGGACCAGAACTGAACAAAAAGGCTTAGCTGTATGCACAATCATCTGTCTCCTGGCAAAGATGGGGCTTGAGATGTGCCAGCAGCCAGCTAAAACGTCTGTAAGATACAAAATGCAATAAGATGTCAGACATCATACTTAAGATTATGTCTGCCATAGATCCACAGTCATGGTTTTCCGCTTTTTTACTTTTTCCCTCCATGTTTGTTGGTCGCCATTTTTATGCCATCCACTTGTTGTTTTAATCAGAGACCATGTTATAATTTTCTGAGCTGTTGACTTGCAACCTAGCTGCTGGGGTTTTTAGCAGTCACCGTTAGTGCTCTTGGACAGCAGCTCAATTTTCTCATTCTTATGTAGATTTACCAGTTTATCTGTCATGTAGTTTTATGTTCGTACGGTTTTAAGAAAATTGCCTTACCATTGTTGATTAATTCAAATACACATAATTATAAATTAAGAGGTATCTGATTCTCTAATTCTGGTTCATTTTATGCCATTTATTTATAGATACACATAGAGATTTCAGTGTTCAGAGATTAGGCCCTAGACCTCTCAGGTTCAGGCGGTGCTCAGTGCTTGATTTCTTCCTCATTGTGGTGTGCTTAGATGTCCTACAAAACTAATAACCAGGGAAAACACTGCCCTGCAGATCTTACAGTCTATTTTGCAGCAGGAGGTCCAGCAGCTCATAAACTAGACCAGGACATAGGGAGCAATACAGAATAAGAAATCGGACTAGGGATTACATAAATGATACTGCAGTTTTTCAGTGGAGGTTTTTTATCTGTCTTTTTTTATACCTTGTAATCCTATGGAATTCTGTTCATAGATGGACCTGCCATTTCCTAAACAGTATCCAAAGCTTCCCAAGCATCCCCCAAAACTGGAAGAGTGACAGGAAGGGAAATTAGGGTTGGGAGGGGAGAGAGTGGAAGCCGTTAGCAGGAAAAAGAGAAAAGCTGCAGCAAAATAAAATGTGTAGGGGGAAGGGGAGAATCAGAGAAATACATACCTTGGTTTCAAATGTGGGAGGCATTCTGTTTCTCGGCTTGTTTTTGCTAGCTATCTCTGTTAATAATTGAGCTAGCTGGAAAAAAGCATCTTGAAAAGAGAGAAAGAAAGCTCTACTGTCAAGCAAGCCCGAAATCACATCCCCAGCCTGCACATAATTGGACATTGCAGTGATACAGGGGAAATCCCTTAACGGACAAAACTATAAATGAAACTAGTGTTGACAAGGGGAAGAGGCACAGCTCTATTTAACTGAAGTATTTTCATTTGAAAGCTGCTTTCTTTTTCTTTTTTGTGGGGGTTTGTTGTTTGGTTTTGTTTGTTTTTTTTCTTGTCTTTTGGTGGAGACCATGAGGGCTCTTTCTGTTTGAGACAGTGCATGGGTGGTTTCCCCAAGGCTTTTAATGTTAGATTAATGCTCTGGAGACAGTGTGATGATAAATGGGTTCCTACAGTTATATCTACATCCTGTTCCCCCTCCCCCTTCCCACAGCTGCCCCTCTGTACAGTCTCTCTGCAGTGCTCGCCTCCATACCCAGCAACAGTTCTGAGCAGCTTCAGCCAGAATTTAAGGCAGCACTCTTTAAAATTCTTTAATTTTCAATGCTGTCACCTTCATTGCCACTTACTTACTCAGACAATGACAAAGAATGAAACAGGGAAGAGAAAGACTTCTCGCTGAAGTACAGGCCATCTCACTGGCTTGTGGTCTGCTGTGTAGCAGATCCCAGTTAATTACTTTTGCTATTGTTTACATACAGATAATAGGTTTACAGAGGTGGCCTTTTTGTAGTTTCACATTTTAACAGCAGAGCTCTGCCCATCATATTGTACTAAACAATAAATGACCAGGGGATTTGAAATCTCTTCCCTGGTAGAACGGAATGGCTCCCCTGTGTCAGCTGCATCTATGCCTTGATTTTATACAGCTTGCATGCTGATAGGGATTTAAGTGTGCAGCTTCAGCAAACACCCAACACTGAAATTCAGCAAGGGAAATGGAGATTTGAGACACATTTTTTAGCTGGACCTGCCCTTGTGGCGATTGTTGGTGTTTACGTGTTTTGGGGGGGTTTTGTTTCAGTTAGTGCAGTTATTTTTCTCTGCATGCATTTCCATTTTTATATGGCTTTTCCTATATGTGCAGGGGGGGATGGGTGGTCAGGGTGGCTCAGGTTGACCCCCCCAGCTCTGAGCAGCCAGCCCACATCCTTCTGCTTACATGGCAGCATCTCTTAGATCTCAGGACAGAATTATTTTTAGACCATGAAGGTGTATCTGATTGGTGCATTTAGATTTCATATCATGGCTTCCTTTTCCTGCTCTCAGGTTTCTCCCACTCGGCCTTTACCTTCGGTATCGAGAGCCACATCAGCCAGTCCAACATCAACGGAACACTAGTGCCACCTGCCGCACTCATCTCCATCCTCCAGAAGGGGCTCCAGTATGTGGAGGCTGAGATCAGCATCAACGAAGTGAGTACCACTGCTGCCACCACTGCCACCACCGCATGCTGGGACGTGCCGAGCAGCACACACACCCCAGCAGCCCCAACACGAGCCACTCTCCAGCTTCTCCTCATCTGGTTTATTTTATTGCTCATACTTTGCCCCATCCCAGCAGAGAGCCAGGAAGCTCTGATGGAGATGTGTTTCAGTTATTTTCACTGTGGCAGGGAGGCATTCTCTGTGCTGCTTACATGGATATTTGTGGTGTTTCTGCTACCCTAGCCAACAAATCCAGGGTGTACAGGCTCTTGCAGCACACAGGAAAAAGCATCTGTGCTTACAGTCTTGCGTTTTCAAGGTTGTAGCAGAATTTGGCAGGAAAAACCTGCAGCATAGGTTAAAACTTCATTCCCTGACACCTGCTAGCAAGCAATGCTATTCAAAAGCCATGAGAAGCCTGATCAAAAATCCACAGAGATCACTGGAGAGTGATTTCAGTGACTTGGGCCTAGATCATATGAGATGAGGCATCATGTACGTGGTGAAACAGGTATGTGTAAATTCTGAATGTGGCTGGGGTGCAGGTTTTCTGTAGAGATGGTATGAACAGCCACAAACTGTCCCTGTTCTCCTTGAACTGCCAGGGGAAACAAAGAAGAGATGTGGGAAAAGCCAGTGTTTTTGCCCTGCCAACCTTAAAGACGTGGTGCTTTGAGAGGGAATGAAGCGTGACAGATAAGCAAGTGCTGCATTACAAGATTTTTAGGATAGATATTTCTGACTGACAAACATCCATAATAAATATTAATACAAAGAAGCTACTGCTTTTTCCTCTATACCTGAATGTAGCATGTGAACAGCATGGGTGAGAACAAAGGAATATAAAATAGAGAAAAGGCTGTGTTGTTTGCAGTGTGTAGTTTGGAAACTCTTTTGTTTTTATTCAAGCATTCTGTGTGTTTTTTCTTTTTATGACTCAAACCATGTATAAGATTTGTATATGAGTTGTTTTGTAATTGGGGCAATGACATTTGACATTCACAGCAAGCTGCACTTTGATGCAGTTGTAATAACAAACCGGTGTTAGGAAGCTGTCTAAATTTGCTGCTACTTAACATTTTGCCCCATGCCTGAAATTCGAGCTACATAGTTAAAAAGTTCCAGCTCTGAAGCACCTGTATCAGGTCAGGTTGTTGGGGCTTGCACTTACCCAGCTTCAAGACTTTCCCAAAATGAGAGAATAATCTGAAAATATGCCTGTTCTCACCATTAAGATTTATGTTGCTCTCATCATGGTTTGAGTTAGGTTGAACAGGGCCCTGAGTACCCTGGTCTAGTGGAAGATGTCCTTGTCCATGACAGGGACATTGGAGCTGTATGACCTTTAACATCCTTTCCAACCCAAGCCATTCTATGATTATGTTCAAATATATACTGTTAAGTATGCTACAGCAAAGCAAAGGCCATTCTTGCTGCATCTGAATCCCAGTAAGGGCTACCATAGATGCTTCCCTATGTGTTACTTTTCTATGTGTATTACTTAAGAGTGAGAAGTAATCAGTGAGTCTGTAAACCAGCATGTAAAAAATTATTGTTTGTGATCTATTAAAGGGCAGTCATGTAAATAGTCCAGTGAGCACATTTACAGATTAAAATGTAAGATGTCAGTATCTGTTGGAAAGCATTTTGTTTATTGTGTAGCAAGAATTTGAGTCAAGATTCAAATAAATTTTGGCAGACACGTAAAAAATGTTGAGAAGAAAGAGAGATTATGGTTTCTTCTCTAATGACTGTCTCCTTTTTCTTCCCCATGAAGAAACAAATATGTATTATCTTAATCTTGTAATTGTAAGGGGTAATTCAACAACTAGTTCAACAGAAACATACCAGTCAGGCAAGGAACTATTTTTCTTTATTAATTGTTCTCACCCATGGAAGATTATATTGTTTACCAGCTACATTATCTATCCATATCCTATTCTTGCTCTTTCTCAAGAACAAATCTTTCACCACTGGATCATTATTATTTCAAAGAATTGAACGGAGTTTACAGAAGATTGGCAAAATGGCACTTTACAAAGACTGCTAAAATCTTTCCCCTATATTTAAGATAATAGGAAAGTGAAGAAAAGCTAAGTTAATACAGTCTGCATTAAGTCTTCAACAGCCCTTAAAACTTTATTCAATTGAAGCCCAATTTACAGAAATCAAAATGAAGGTCATAAATATTATGAATAATATAGTGGAATAAAAAAAAAATAATGGTAAGGCTGTATGATCAGCTACAACTGGTGGTGCTGGGCTGAAAAACACAGCGTAAGAAACCACTGACCTTGTGCATACATCATGTTTTGGCTGAGCTTCATTTTACATCATCTGCTTCCATTCCATTCCTATGCTCCTGCAAGTGTAGGAAAACAAACAGTTTAACCAAAGTCTGTTTGCCTTTGTCACGGCTTTAGCCATGACTCTGTTTTTTCAAACAGAAAACAAAGTGAAACTTTCTGTCATCAGACATATTTCTTAACACAGCTTAACTTTTGCATCTATAAAGCATTTATATGGTAGAACTTTCTATAAAATTCCAACAAAGTACTTTCTCACTGATCAGATTTCTGAGTGGACCATCAATGCCACCACCATCACGGATCTGAGTGAGGCAGTCAATAGTCCTGTGGCATTATTGGTTAAGTCCAAGTGTAGTATCTTCACACAGCCTCATTCTGTGATTCTTTGCCGACCTGAGTGGTGAAGATCCTAAACTTGGGGTTTCCCTTCTGCTCGTTTTCCCTGCAGGATGGTACAGTGTTTGATGGCAGGCCAATAGAGTCCCTGTCTCTGATAGACGCGGTGATGCCTGATGTCGTTCAGACCCGACAGCAAGCGTTCAGAGAGAAGCTAGCGCAGCAACAAGCCAGCGCCGCGGCGGCGGCGGCCACGGCGGCCACGGCGGGAGCCACGACGACTGCTGTTTCTCAGCAGAACACACCAAAGAACGGAGAAGCCACTGTGAATGGAGAGGAGAATGGGGCACATGCAATAAGTAAGCCAACATTCAGCTGCCTGCCACTGCTGGGCGGTTTGTGTTTCAATAATATTCTTGTACTCAGCTGCAAGGTGGGGTGCAGGGTGTGGTTTCTTCTAGGGGGTAGAACTGAGGGCAATCATTCCAGGAGGGTGGGGCATTTCTAAAAAGGCTGCTGAGTAAAAATTATGTTTTACATCACAGTGCTGTGGTTTACCTTTCTTTGACAATCTGAAAACTTCAGATCTGTTCAGAATTGCACGTTGAAGACAGGATCAGGAAGTGGAGCTGTATGCTCTCTCCTTGGAGCAGGCTACCCAGACTTTATTATCAGCATTCTAGATGCTTTTAGATATTGGATAAAAACTGGGCTGTAGCCAAAGCTTGTCATTTTAGCCAGGCTAGAAGAGAGATGGGTTGAGAGGCTGGGACCTTGTCTTGGTTTGAAAGACAGGTGTCTGCCAAGGGAGGCAGGAACCTCCCTTGGAACAGAGAATATGACCCCCTTCCCTCCAAATTATTACAACTTTGAAATTACGGGGCTTTCAGGAAAAGATATGGGAAAAGGAGTTACAGTTCTTTAGTGGCGATGGTTCCCCCGTGGCTGCAGGAGGCACTGTGGAGTAATCCTAACGTCCAACAGACCTACAAGCCCTGTCTGTGTAGCTGTGTGACCAGTGCATAGCCTTGTGCAGTAGCTGTCCTGTGATCATCCATAGCCTTGGCATGGTCCTTAGCCCAGTTTGGCATGTTCCAGTTTCCATTCTTGTACGGTGTGGCCAAGCACAGGAGCATCCATAGCCTTACTGTCATGGTCATTAGCCCAGCTTGGACTGTACCAGCTATCCATTCCTGAACAGCATTGCCAGGCACATGTGCCAAGGACCATTTCCAGCAAACAGCTTGGATGTATCCAACCTGTCTTGAAGACACAGAGAAAAACTGTTCCTCTGCCTTTTATTTAATAATGCTTATTCATACGGTGCCCTGCAAGTATCCAATTGAACGTCCTACCTTCCTGAGATTTCCTTAGTCCTTGGGAACAGTTGGTTCTCAAGAGCACTGAATTCACCTTTGTTCATGGGTGACTAATGGAGACTGTGCTTATATATTAATCATCCAAAGTCAGACATATCCAACATGGAGCAGGACCTGCCTGCCTGTGTAACTAGATCCTGATGACTGTGCTATCCCTGTGGGGCAGATGGGATTACTGGTTCTGGTTTCTATGTACTGGCTGACTTCTGAAACCAGCCCTTACTGCCCAGTTGTCTTCCAAGAAAATTCTAGAGGAACATGCATGGCAGGTTTTGTTGGAAGTCCTAACAGCTCTTTGGCTTAGACAAGGTCAGGACTGTAGTCATGTAAGATTTTATTAGTTCTGCAGTGTAGTTACCTTTATCAGTCTCCACCTTCTCTTTTATCTGAATCGATTCCTCTGTGGGTCAGTGAGAAAAACACTTTCAAACCAGGTTTTCCTTCAGAGAATTCCAGTTAGATGGGTTAGTTTCCCCCAGTAAAACTGCAGTTATTTAAATGACATTTTTATTTGAGAAAGCAAATGTAAAAAAGATTTGAACATTTAAAAATATTAGTCTGTTCTTAGACTATGGATTGCGTATGTTTTACTTTCAACTAACCCTCTGCTTTGAAATTGAACTCATTTCATATGTAAAGGGGTGCAAACAGAAGTTAAAGCACTGTTAAATGTATCAAATGCTAACATTTTGTTTGTTGACATGTCTTCAGCTGACGTGAAAATTTTAGGGGAATGTCTCGCTGTCTTAGGGCCAGAAATAATCAAATTCTTAAGGTAGAAAACTGATCATCAGTTCATCACTAAAAGAGAACCACTCAGATGTATTTCATTCTGATCCAAAGAAATATATGTACTATTGTATTAACAAAAGGAAAGCCTTAAAGATCAGTTCATGTTTATAGCCACACTGTAAGCCTTGATGTCTCAAATCTGACATTTCCTAATTAAAAAAATAATAATTCTCACAGCTGTTTTTAATAGCAGGATTTTAACAAACAATTGCACACCTTTTCTTGGAATGTTGGGAAGGACTTTTCCTGGGAGAAAGAAATAATCATGGGAGACCTACTGAGGAGAAAAGACTGCTGATATGAAAGCTGTGAGAAACTTCCCAAACCTTAATCTTTACTGTTGTTGTATTCCATAGACCTGGCATCTATTGGCACAGGTTTAAATAATGTGCTAGTCCTTAGTCATAACCTGGAAGTCACCCAAATATCAGCCTTTCAAAAAAGGCGGGATGGGTGGAGTGGGAGGAAGAGATGTCCTTGAGAAATTACCTAGTTTGCATTTATTCTGGCATGGAGTTCTCCCTGACACTCTGAAGTCTTTCCAAAAAGGTTTTAAAATATTTAATATAATATGTTTTTTATGCGCATTACCAATATAATATTATCGATTTAAGAAAGAGAAGAGATAGAAAACAATAGCAATAGTTTGAGGTGCAGATTCAAATACTGAATAAAAAAGTCACTGCCTTGTCTTCTTGTCTCCCAAGTAATGTTCTCAGTTTTAAGTTGCTTTAAATGTTACAGGAAAAAATAAAAATCAGCATGTAGAAATGGAGCCAAACTTTGGATTGTTTTCCAACTCAAATATTTTTAGTGTCATTTGTTTCATTATTTTTGCAAGGATTGGCTTAGGTTTAAGAAAAATAAAGCTCTGGAAAGACGACTGAGCCCTGTTCCTTTATTAAAACTACAGCCACAAAGAGCAGCTTCAGTGAAAGGCCTCTTAAAGATTTAAGGAAAAAAAAATCCTGAGAAAAGACACTCATAAGATCTTAAAAGTTTCTATTGTTTTTCTTTGGAGGAAATAGTTAATATTACTTACCAGTGTGTTGGAATTTTTATTTTTACACTAGAAAAAACCCTCAATCTTAATACTTTGGGGTACTATGACTTCTAATTTCCAATCATTTGGGTTTTTTAATACATTTGAGGAAAAGAATTATAATACAATGTAGACTATAACCAAAGATCTCCTGGTATTTAGAAAACGTTTTGTGTTAACATTTGAACAGAGTCCTTTGCTATGTGAGCTGCAGACTTATATTTTTCACCTGAGGCTCTGCTGCACTTAGTAGATAGAAATGAGTTTTCTTTCAGAGAACCCCCAAGGGCAATTTTGTGCAAATAAGATTTTAACTGAAAGCTTTCTGCTTGGAAGGTACTTTAAAACAAAAGAAGCCTGTTCTTGATGGTTACTGCATCTCACTTATCTATTTATTCTCATTCCCCATGCACACATTGTAACTGCATCCGTAGGAAAGCTGAATTTTCAGGTGAGACCAGGGCTCCCAAGAGCTTGTGCTGCATAAGGAACTTGTCACTCTTAAGAGGGTACCAGTCTGTGCTCAGGGGTTTCTGCAGTTTTTTGTTGTTATCATAATCATATCAGTCATATATTGCAAGTGTCTATCTGAATTTGAGAAGAGCCTGAGGCAGTATTGCAGAGGCATGAACTGTCCTGTTTGTTCAATGGGGTGTTTTAAGTTTTGTGCTGAACAGTAACACTCTAAATATGAATGTTCCTGACTACTGATGCAGATAGGAAGAAAACACATAAAATGTGAACGCTTGTAAATTATTTATGAAAGGCTTCTCATCCTTCCCTCTCTTTTCTCCTAAACCACCAAAGCCGTACTGTAAAAATCATTACTGGAAGATACAACACAAAATAATTCTGCAGGTATTTCATTGCTCCCAGAGGCCAGTTGGTCTTGCATGTACTAATGCAGGTATCAGCTAATCAAGGTTTCTTTTTCACAGCATGACTATTCATGGGGGCTTTTTCACAGCAGTTAATAGCATTCAAAGTATGTGTCTAGGTTTTTCCATCTGGCCACATACAAATGAAAAATATTCCTGAGTATCAGATGGCTTTGCTCTGATAGCACCTCTTGGAGTGATGCTGCTTCCCAGCTGTCACTTGGTTTTAATCGAGAGTGAAAAGCAGCCCTGCCTTTAGAGCCAGGCAGGTAACAGTAGGATCCTATGTTGTAAGCATAGCATCTCATTTAAATTTTTCAAATTAAAGTGCTTGAAATATCTTCTTGATTTACCCCCAACTTCCAGCTCACACTGTGAACAGGACACAGATGAATGCATAGCCATTGTCATGCTGCTGTTTTTCTCATGAAAGTATGCTTTAAGCATGGTGAACCTGTGCTGTGCTGAGTAATAGAGGATTGTGAGTTCTAGGCTTGTATCTTCTGGTGGGTTTTAATAGTGCTTCACTCTTCAGTGCCTGAGTGCTCAGAATATCAAAGATCCCAGCTGCTGGTGTCAGGCTAAATCTTGAGTATTGGTATATCATTTAGTATATTGGTATAGCATTTAGTTTAGTCCACAGGGACATAGGGAATTACCAAGGACAATACTTAACATAAGGACTTAGCATAGGTATAGATTTTACAAGTAGGCATTTTCAATGTTTATGCAGCAAGTCCATAGGTAATAAGTGTAGTCAAAAATAGAGATATTTTTAATTAGAAATAAGCTGTGAAACTACTGATAGTTGTTTCCTGGTTTTAATACTTGGTATTATGTAACTCATGTAGATTCCGTTCCATTTGTGGCGTAGATGTGGTACAGACATAGTTTTAGGGTGCTAAGCAAATATGCAGTGAGAAGTGCTATTTGTGTGAGTCAGCATAAGTTAGGCAGAGCCAGACCAGGTATGTGAAAGCCCAGGTAAGGGTAGAAATCTGGAGATCTTCCTCCCAATGGCAGTTGTGCAACGTCACAGTCTGTTTCACCAGTTGATGGCAATAGCTTAGTAGAGCTGGAGTATCAGGACAGATGGCTGATTTTAAATGCCATAAACATGCATAAGGGAGCATAATTATTCTACTTGCAAACCTATGGATCTCCTTATGTGATTAAAGAATGACTAACTGAAAGACTTCACCCAGAGAGAGAACTTGCATTTTGATCAGTCAGAACAGATCAGCTGGCCAAGGCATTGGTTAGGTTAGGAGGCTGCCAGCTACCCATGCTTGGATGTGCTTTCTGCAGAATGGGTCACACTTGTGTGTGTAGCATCTGCTGTCTGCTGTTTCAGTGTGTCACCTGTCCTTGGATGGTGTCTTGTTTGCAGAGGATAATAATCTTGTAATGCTGCCAGGGAGTGTAGCTAGAGCTTAATGAGGAAAATTTATACAGAAAATTTTATACAGAAGAACAGGAAGTCTAGAGTAAAAACACAGTTCATGATGCAAGTTGGAATGAATTGCTGTTACTAAGAGAAATCCATCATTTTAAATTCTTTTTTTTTTCTTTTGCTTAAGGCAATAAAAGAACTTTATAAAAATGAAGTTACTTAGATTGCAGTCTAAGGAACCGCAGAGTTACAGCATGCAGGTTAAGTGTATCTATGACTCGTTTGATACCTTTGTATGTATTATGATATCCTTAAGAAGGTGATCACCCACCATTTTCCTGATGTGCTCCAGGAATGAAGCCCCTACTCAATCTTTTTTTGTCTGTGAGTAGCACAGATATTACTTACAGGAGACTGTGTAAGAAAATGTAAATACTTTATGTTATTTAAAAAAATATTTTAATAAATCTGTAAGTCATTTTTAATGAGGTCAGCTTCCAAAGAAAAACTACACTGAACTAAATGTTGAGTATTAGGGGAATAAAAAGCTATGTATCTATAGAAAATGTTTTGGAAAGCTCTACATTTTGAGGAAATGTCATAAATTTGAATGGCCAGAGAGAAGCAAGTAGACTAATATTGTCAGTGACACAGCACAGAGTATTAATTGTGGTGTATATGCTGCTGTAAGCTTTAGGCCTTGGATAGGTAGCATGTTTTTAAGACAGACCTAACTGCATCTTGTAATTATTTATTCTGATACATCTTACAGATAATCATTCAAAGCCAATGGAAATCGACGGGGATGTTGAAATTCCTCCTAACAAAGCAACAGTCCTTCGGGGCCATGAATCAGAAGTGTTCATCTGTGCCTGGAACCCTGTCAGTGACCTGCTAGCATCTGGGTAAGACAGTGACTGAAACCAGTCAGAGAATATTTAGAGATACAAGAAGTTGCAAGTGTATTTGGGATGTGAATGAGTGTTCTCTGGCTGTTTTATCAGCGTGCAGCAGTGTGTTTTTTCAGCAGTACCATACCTGTATAACAGCTAAGTATTGATAAGGTGACGCCAAATATAAAGAATTTGTACATTCAAGATGTAGATTCTATGACCCTAAATACACACAAATTTTTAGAAATATTTATTTTTATAAATCTGGATAATTCTCAGAATATTTGAAGTTCGTGTAATCTACTGCTCTTTGTTATTGATTCACACTGAGGTCTCAGGAAGTCATTGGCATCCACTGGGTTTTTTCAGAAGTATGGAGATGGAGGTGCTTCAGACAGGACCTAAGGTTCAGTGAGCTGAGCAGTAAGTAGGGGTTTAAGGGAATGTTGTGGTTTAATGTCATTGGAAGGGAGTCCAGTTTATCCTCTGCAGGACTGCTCTTCAGTGACCACCACAGCATCCTAAGTGGGATGATCAGGAGAGTGACTTACACAAGCACTTTTGATCCAAACAAAATCACGGTTGTAAACATATCCCAAGAGCTGTATGCAGGCACTGGTGGAATCTGTGTTCATGCTTAAAGTTAAACCTTAATATGAAGACTAAATTTAAGAGGTGTAACTGGGAACATGGAGTAAAGCTGATCAAAGTTTCAGGAGGTAAATCACTCAGAGTTAATTAGCAGTATTAGAATACTTTCCTCACAATGAAGAGGAGACTCCTTATTTTATTTTTAGCTTTTTTGTAAGATTATATGAATAGTCTTCTTACCTTTGTTCACTTAGTACATGAAAACAAGGATTTACAGTTTAAATAGGAAAGAAAAATAAAATAAATTCCATGTTGGATGAGCAGCAGAGATCTCCAACAGAGTGAAGATAGAAATTTAAAAAAAATAATTTCAGACAACAAACTGGGATTTTGGAAACCAGAATCCTGCTGGAGTATGCTTTGTTTCTGGAATGTCTAGATCTTATAGTATACTTTTAGCATCTGTAGTACTAAGTATCCTCATTTATCAATTTTAAGCAAGCCAGTGCTTGCCACAGTGGACTGCTTCCCTAGGATCCATGGTATACAATCCTAGTGTGCATAATTTAAATGGTGGAGCAGCTCATAAACCACAGTATGTGTTGCAGTGTGTGATTAACTTTGCTAAGCCTTGGTAGATGGATCCCTGGATTGTGGTATCTTCCAGGTAAACCTGTAGCTTCAGATAAACCTGGAGGATGATAATCAGAAGTATTAGTCAGATATCTGAGCCAGAGGAATACCCTCTCACTAGCCATTCAATTAAGCTTTACCCTTCAGTGTAATAGGTCGTTTGTAATGAGCTTTGCTAGTGACCATGGAGGCACGTAAGTACACGTGTGGTTACAAAGTACAATCAAGTGCTTTAGTCAGACTAATAGCAGTGCAATGACAATGCAAATAATTTAGATCCATGTGCATCTTGGTCAGATTTTAGCCTGCTTGTAAGAAACGAGGTAGGGATGCAGCTGGAATTGGGGTAACACAGCAGCCAGTGCCTGGTGAAGCGTAGTGGCTGAAATGGCAGAGAATGCACAGAAGAAAGTGAAACTGAAGGAAGAGAGCTGAGGGAGTGATTATGCCACTGCACAAAGAAGCCTTTGTCTGGTATAATAACAGTGCAAGCTTTTATCTACAGGTAAACTCCGTGTTACAGCACCAGTCGAACAAGGGAGAGAAATTCCCTGAGACCCACAGTATGCTGCAGTTCTGTTTGCCCTTTACAGAGTAATGATTCAAAAAAGAAGACTGCAGTTAGTCTGATGCGTGAGCGTCAAATTGTTCAATTCTATAACAGCCATATTGTGCTGCCCAGTCGATACTTCTTTTCGGGTTTCCCATCTGCTTGATTGTACCCATCTTAAAAAATACATTTCAAA